>APFE031124378.1:0-14071 GCA_000404065.3 Pinus taeda | reverse complement strand
TATATATATATATATATTAAGTAGGATATCTTATGTATCCATTCCAAGTAGAATCACTCCAAAATACCCTTGTTAACATGTGCTAAAAAATAACATAAAACTACTACTCTAAAAACTAGAAATTCAAGAACTAGTGACTGAGTTAACCTATCAAATGTCTAACCTAGTCAAGTGAAAATTAATTGGGGTAAATTTTGTTATTAAATTGACTATTTTTATGACCTAATCCAAGTGGAATCAACTCAAATGAAGTTCATTAACACATTATAAAAAATAGCAGAAAATTACTACTATTTTGCTACAGGGACTTCCAGAAATTCTAGTTTTGTGAACTAGTAAATCAATCCAAGTGGCTTAATGATGAAGATGAATTTTCAAAGTTGTTCTAAGGATGCATCTTGCTTGTGAATTTGTAAATAACTTGCAAAATAAATTACTTCAATCATTTAATTCAATCCTATAGAAAAAGAAGCATCAATACTTAATGTTGAAATAAGAAAAACAAGAATAAGAGATGCATGTGAATAGAAAGTGAAAAGAAGAAAACAAAATTATACAAAAAGAATATGAGGCCCCTAGGATGGCCAAGCCCAAGGATACTCAAAGTCCTATGAAGAAGACCAAGATTTAGAAGCTAAAAATGGCACCAAACTTCATTATTTGAATCAATCCAAGTTCATCCCTACTATAAATGAAAGTGGAGTTGCAAAAATACAAGTTTTCTCCACAAGAAAATTAAGAAATACATGTCCCTAGAGGAAAATTTTAATTGTTACTTATACAAAATTATGAAGAAACATTCTCCTTGAAAGGAGAAATATTTCCCCTCCAAAATCCCTCAAATAGTGGATCTGGTTCCCAACACTAGGAATATGCATTAAATGATAGGGAACACATTCCTAGATTTTCTCAATCACTGGATCTCTAGAATTTGTGCAATAATTTCATCATAGCTTATTCATTTATTTTCCAATATTGATCCTCTTGTATCAGGAAGAAAGTCCCTAGATTATCTCCTCCAAATATTCATAATCTGCCCAATATTTTCACAATATTCTACAAAAATAAATGATAATAGGCACAAATATGCAATTATCTCTAAACCTTCCTAATAAACATATTAAAGCTAAAAATATGTCATCTAATGCAAAAAGAGAGGTTTAATGTGTTGAAGGATGTTCATATAGGCCTTAATTTATGTCTAATTTGGAGGCTCGTCAATTATGTTTTTCTTATGATGATCATGGTATTTGTTTTGCTGGTTAATGCATTATATGAGATAATCTACTAATGGAATAATGTGTGAATGTGTTTCAGTAAATTGAAAAGAAATACAAAAGTTAAGAAACACAATTACTATTGATTCACCCCCCCCTTTCTCTCAGTATTGAGCACATTTCCAACAATTGGTATTAAAGCAGAGTTCTCTCGGTTAAGCTTAATCGCTTGAGAGTAGATTGTGGGCCATGGCAAAGAATAAAAAGAAGCAGTCTCAAAAAAGGAAGAGCAGTAAACAAGTAAGGAAAGTATCAAATTCTGAAGAACCCCTCTTCTGACTAGTAAAAAATGAAGGTAAATGTTGTGATCATTTTATATCTAGCAGTAAATTTTCTTGTAGTGATGATGATGTACTTGAGTTTGATGATTTAGAAGATAATGATCATTCAATTCAATTTGATGCTTTGGAGAGAAGTGATAATAACCCTTTTGCAGAAAAAATTTTGAAGATGAATAGCGTTGCAAGATTGAAACCCTATAAGAGAAATTAGAAAGCTCAATATTGAAAATAAAAACCAACAAAAATTATTGCAAATACTTGATGAGAAGGAATGTGTTGATAAAGAAGAGATCATCAATTTAAAAACCCAATTGGATGAAGCAAGGAAAATCGAAGAAGGAATGGGAAGGAATTATCAAATTCTGGAAGCAGGAATGGCTAGATTAAGAATTAATTTAAAGAGAAATCTATTCAATTAACGTCTAATCAAAAGCCTCCAGATACTAGCATGCACAAAGAAGAAACCAGTTCAGCGACAAGTTTTAAAATACCCATGGTAAAGATGGTTCCAACAGTAAGAATAACAAGGAAGAAGCACACTAGCAAAACCAGAAGACAAGAAAGGAAAAGGTTGTGCCAGATATATCATCAACTTCCTCAAGATTGATAAAATTCTTCAATTGTCAAAAGCATGGGCATATTTCCGCAAAATGTAGTATCATGCCGTAGAAGAAGCAATTGGATAAAAGAACATATCAAGCAAAATCATCCATGGCCAAGTATAACAATTCATTTTATGGCTATTTTTTTTTCGTGTGATAATTTTGGGCATAAGGAATCTGATTGCAAGAACTATGTGAAGAGGAGTTTCAGAGATTTTCCATTGTTTCTTGGGCATATAATGTGTTACATGTGTGATAACATTGGTCATAAGGCCAATGATTGCAAATTTCCTACATGCTACAAAATATGGAAGACTAAGGAGCAGCAAGTAACGACTGCAAATTGCCTACATGCTACAAGTGGATTCACTCAAAAGGAAAAGACTACTCAAAGCAGATTAGATAAAAGATCAAACAATGAAGTGCATGTCAACAAAATATGGAAGAAAAAGGAGTGGCAAGTGGCTCCCATCAAAAACTGAGGTTGGCATGGTCTCAGGGGGAGCATATGGCGGCATTATGATTTTGGAAGAACCTTTGATAATACAACGATAATTGGATAAAAGTATATTGAGGTTTTATATTTGCTTATTTTTGGTATTGTTTGAATCGTTTGAATGTGATTAATTCCAGTAGTTTGTTGAAACTTTGATAAAAGACATAGATGCATGCTCAAGAGATAGATGATATTACCATTCATATATTTCTCTTATGCAAATGTTGTCATGATGGGAAGGTAGATGTCACAGTTATGTAATGAAGATTGCCTTGGTGAAAATTGTAGATTGTCTTGGTGACAATTGTCAGATCAGATGTGCATCAAAATATTTGCACAAGTTTATATTTGCATGACTTATCTGTTGATTTCTGATTTTCATGGTCCATATGGATGCTACATGACTACTATCTTATACTTGCCTTGGTTCATGAATAGTTGTTGATATTATGTTTGAAAGAAATCATGTTGTTGCTATCTAATGTTTAGATCAACTTTCTAATTGGTTCTTCCATGATGCACGATGGTTGAAAAGATGTTGTTGTGAACATATTGATCTATATTTTATCACATGAACCCGGGGTTTCAGTTTTGTTGAATAAATTGTTGTTGTAGTGATCCATCTATTTTTTTTTATGATTGAGCCTCATAGAAGACATATTATTCATTTGATTGGAGAGTTTGATGGTTCATGGAGCTAATTGTTGAGTCTGATGTTGTTATTACTGATGCTTCTATGTTGCCTAATGATGTGGATGGAAAGAGTGTTATTTCTCATGGTCATGTTGTTGTTTTGATTTGAGATTGATATTATTGGGGAGTTTACTACTACTATATATTCTATGTTGTTGTTGTTGATAGTCATAGTATGATGTTGTTATTATTACCATGATATGGATGATGATGCTTGTCTTGGTTGAGAGTGATGTTGCTATAGTTGGTGTCGTTGAGTTTATTATTGTTATGATATGCTTCATTCGTTGCTTGAGAAATACATATATTATGTTGTTGCCAAAGATTATTCTCTCGTCTCATTATGGGGACATGTACTAGTTGATACTACACATAAGTTTATCTATGGTGGTTGTTATGGTGTTGCTTTATGATGTTATGTCACCGTTTTATCTTCATTCTTGTTCATATGTTGCCACTAGCTTCTATTGATGGTTGGTCAAAGAGATCAAGAGTTACTATTATTATCATTATTTTTTCTTATTGATTTATCTACCTATGAGTTCACATATTGTTGTTGCTGCAAGGGAGAAGGATTTATATGTTAATTGTTTTTACCAAGAGCTTTCATGGCATATTATACATTTGTTGTTGCTTCTTTGACATATGGCTGAAATGTTGATGGTTTCCGAGCTTATTGATGATATTCATTCATTCATGACGTTTATGGTTTGATGTTCTCCATTAGAAGTGATTGGCGAAAGTGAAGATTCATATATGAGCTTGGTACCTCATGGCTCACATTGTATGATGGTGGTCTTGATGCCTAAAAGGCATTGATGAGAGTTGTATGTGTTCATAATGTTTCATAATAGTTGTGTACTCTCAATGCCATAGCATGTAATCATTTTTTTATTCATACGTAATTGTTACAGCCATGTTTGGGCTAATTGGTGTCATGTATTCCAATCTTGTATGAGCTCTTGGAGTCCTTGAGTAGCCATGTATTGTCACATCCTTCTTATGAGTCATTAATGGGCCATGTGTGTGTCTCATACATGAGAGAGAAGTCATAGTTTAGCTAACTAGAATCTTTGTGAAGTCTTATATTATCATTCATTCATCTTTGTGTCATGCCTTGTATCTTATTGTTCATCATTGGACCAAGTTGATCAAAGCATTGATATATGAGGAGCAGCTTTCTTGCATATGAAAAGAGGCACTAGCAGCAGAAGGGATTGCACATTTAATAGTGCAAGAGATGTTTTTGTAGCCCCTTTATATGTTCAGGGGGAGATTGTATTGATAGTTATTCATTAGCTTGCATCAATTTTGTATTGGCATGATGTTGAGATTGATAGGGGGAGCATGATTATTCCTTGTTCTTATCTTTATTCATGATGTATTGTTGGTTGAGGGAGTATGAATGGTGGATGTGTTATTCATTTGTCCTTATCTACATGTGTTGTTGCAATGCTTTTGAAGAAGATGATATGTATTGGTCAAAAGATGCTTCTATTCATTGTATGAGAGGATGATGATGATAATGGTCGTCAAGCATGTTGATTGTTGTTTCCATTGATGTGTTGTTGTTGCTACTACCTTGGGGAGATAGAGAGCTCATGTCATGTTTTTGATAATGATTATGTTACTGTTTTGGTGCATGTAGCCCGGTGCTGCAGATTTATTTTGTTAATGATGTTGGTGATGTTGATTGAGGGAGTGCTTCTTTCATTGATATGTTGGCTTCCTTCACATGTTGAGATTGTCCCTTTGCCAATAATGTCAAAAGGGGAGAAAATGAGGAGTTCAATTCTTCATGAGGTTGTTTTGGCTGACCCGGCTTGGGTTGACGTCAATGCTAAAGGGAAGATTCTTGGTACTAATGTTGTGATGATACAATAGTTGACATTGATGTCAACATGGTAGTGTGTAAAGCTTCATGATTGTTTTAGTGATTGCAGTGAGTGATGGTTGGCATTGATGCCAACCTGGACTTGGTTTGGAGATGGTATGTATATGCTTGATTGCTTAATGGTATTGGTAGGTTATGGTTGTTATGGCAGAGGTTCATGTTGCAGGTGCTTTGATGGATGTTGCAGGTGTTGTGATGGTTTTGATGGTCGGTTGGCCAACTAGGTCTCCATGTATGAGATATTTGTGGTGTTTCCCTTGAGATGCCTTTGGTGCTCCTAAGTTATGGTTTGGATGGTGTCTAAAAGTATTGTAGAGGTTGTGATGATCCCATGTCCAGTCGAGCTCCATGTTTGATGTTAAGCTTCATATTTGATGCCACTTGATATAGTTTATGCTCTCATGAGTTGATCCTTGCACTTATGGTGACTAGTTCATGTATAAGCTCATCAGGGGGTTGCAGAGATGGTTTTAAGACTTGTCACGGCTTGGACAAGCTTTACAGATGCCAGAGATGTTAAGCAACAAGTTGCAGGCAGTTCTGAGTTGAAAATAGTATGTTTTTCCTTCACCTATGCCCAGTCGCATGGATGATGGATCATCAAAGCCACTGAGGAGCTTCGGTCGCTCCCTTACAGGCTTGTGCAAGTGACCATGGTCCCATTCGCATGGAATATTGTGTTGTGCAAGCGACTATGCCTATAGATGAAGTTTCTCCGGATTTCTCATGCTCCTCGGATGATTTAATCGATTTTATTGATGTATCTTGTTTGGGAATTTTCATTAAAGGTTTAAATTGGCTAAATCAACATGATGGAATGTAATTTGAAGTGTGAATGCTTTAATGGAATAAGTAGTGGAGCAGTGGCAAATTTTGTTTAAAAGGAGCAGATCGATCATTGTTAGTGAGGGAACTGAGCAAAGTTATGTGTAGAGTGTAGACGGCAACCTCTTACAAAACATAGTTATGCAGAGGTCGAATTTCTAAATAGGAGGACTCACAGAAATAATTTCCTGATATCAAAGAGTGAGGAGACTAATGGAGAGGTCAGGCATGATTTCAGAGAATCAAAATTTATTTTTCTAAGTATGATGGAGTTTGCAAAAGCTTGCAATAAAGGATATTCATAGGCAAAATATTCATATGATTTTCATTGTTGCAGTAGAGTTTTCAGTGCATATTTAGAGTGATGAATCTTTCTATAGTGATGCTAACATAATCATGGTTGCAAAATCAATGGTGAAATGCATGACAAAATTATTTGTGTTTGGAGAATAACATTTTTATTTGCATCGTTGTAGTATTGCTTCTATTATTGGCTCATAATTTGTTTGTATGAATTGTATTTGATGGACTGCTAACGGAATTGCATTGAGAGTATGTCTTGTAGAAGGTGGGAGGTTATTGTTGTTGCAAAATTCTTGCATATGTTGCATGTTGTAGAATTGTATGAGGAAGGTCTTGTGTGTTGAGTTGAGAGACCCATAGCTTAAGAGTTGATTGAGATGAACTGGGTTTGTTTTGATTGAGATGATGTATTGAGCTTATCAAAGAGAGAAAGTTGTTGTTGTCTTGTTCAGGGGTCCAGTTTGAAACATTGTGAAATGTGACCCTAGTGATCAGCAGATTGAGACGGGTGTAGGTAGCTTCAGTAGAGGAAGTAGCATTCTCATAGTCCTATGGTTGTTGGGTGAGGCTTTTAGGGGATAAGAGTCTCTCGTGGATGGGTGTTCATTTAGTCAATGTCATATGAGAAACTTCCTTGTTGGACATAACCAGCTATGATGATGTAAATTGATTTGCTTGATAAAAAAATTAGAAGCAGAGCAGCAACAGCAACAAAGGGTGGTTTTTTCCCCGGAGGCGGGTTTTCCACTAGAGATCCTTGTTTCCTTTATGCGTGTGATTATTTGATTGTACTATGGCTTTTTTGTGATGATCATGGAATTTGCTTTGATGATTAATGCATTATATGAGCTAATCTACTAATGGAATAATGTGTGAATGTGTTTCAGTGAATTGAAAAGAAATACAAAAGTTCATAAACACAGTCCCCTGATTCTTTTGACTCCAACAACATAATTTGTTTCCTCACTTCAAGAGGAACAACATCAAAGAAAGTTGCCACTAAGTCGTAGGCAAAAGGTTGAATTCTTTTCAATCTAACACTACCACCACATGTTCTGCTCACCATTCTCTAGTGAGGAGGCAAAATGGCAGAAGCAAGGGAACAATGAAGACAACCAGTCAAAGAACCACGACCAAAGAAACATGCAAACAAACAGACCACTTCCCCTTGAACCCCAGACCTAAAGGCTACCATATCATCCCCCAATTGCCACACCAAAGGTCCAGATTCGAGTAAATTATGAAATTCGCCACTTTAAGGACATAATACACCTAAATTCCAGATCCATACCAAACCTTGAAGACTCTAGATACCCAAACTGATTACAAGAGCACTCTCATCGCCCAAAGCAAATGATAGCATTAACAAGGTGAAACCCAAGCTAAAGAAACAAACTTGCTCTTGAATTGGCTCATTGATGCCCCAACTCAACAACCCAAAGTACTCCAAAGACGTGAACCAGATAGACCCAAAAAAAACCTATAAATATGCCAAACCTCTATTGACAGAGCTAGAATCCCCTCAAATTCAATACCACTCTAAAATATGGCGTGGATACCAACAGCGAAACACAGAAACTACAAAGGAATAAGAAATACTTATGAATTCGCTATCCAAGATGGGAAAAACTGAATGTATGTCCACCAGCTCAAAAATAAGCCCAAGCTTTGTAGCAAACAAATAACCAAGAACATCGACCCTACACACTATCCAAAATGGGCGAAATCAAACATAGGACCACAAACTCAGAAGCAGACCCAAGCTCTGTGGCATGCAAACAAGAGACCAAGGAAATTGATCCCAAATGAAACCAAGTGAAGGAGGTTGAGGATTGATCCTCACCACCATTCCCTCACTAACGTACCTCTGCCACCCCACTACACTAAGCATGCATTTATAGCAATGAGACGTTGAGATCATTATCCAACTCACCTTAATTGTACATTGTCATGCCATGACCAGAAAGAGACATTTGTAATTAGGGCACGACTTCCAAAGAAGCATCATTCCCTCCACCATTGGCATCGACAAATGACATGTTAAGCTCGTATCAAGTATATTGTTCTCATGGCTTCGAAACTTATTGTTGTCTTGCCTTGAATCCTAAAGAGAATCTTATCCATTTTTATGCGCTAAAGGATAAGGTGCTTTGCTTGGTTACATGGAAAACTCACAACATTATAAAGAAAATCATAAATAGAAAAAACCCACAATACTTAACATTGAAACTATGAAAAAATAGTAGTATCAAAAAAATACTACCAAACCAAAAAATTACAATCAAAAACCAATGTTTAAATTTACAAATTTTTGATGTAAGTAATGCCTTATCAACCATTTTAATATTATGCATATAAAATTGTTTATAATACATATAATTAAGCATAAACAAAATTAGGAAAACAATATTATTGTGAAACAAAATCTGATATACAAAATATATATATACATATTTTATAATAAAAACTATATAATAATAATTAAAATAATTATAACATAAAACTCAATCAACCCCGAAGAAAAATATAACTTCTAAATTTTTAATTCTTTATAATCCAATAAAAAACAAATACAACCCCAAAAAAATAACTTCAGAATTTTTAACTCTTATAATACAAATCATTTATCGTTCCACTACTTATGTATACATACTATTTTACAATTAAGAACTTCTGAATTTTTAACTCTTTATAATCCCAAGTCATTATCATTCGACTACATGCGTATACAAACTGATTTACAATTAAGAATGGTAATGTGAAAATAAAAATATTTGGTAAAATGTCTATTACGATGCATATCTATGCCAAAAGTTACAAGAATATCTATGCCAAAAGTTACAAGAGATGATGGCAGTGTGAAACAGAAAAATGCTTGGTGAAGTATACAAAAAGTTATCAGAGATGATAATGTGAAAATGAAAGAAAAAAAAAATTATAAAAATGATGGGAATGTAAAAGTAGATGATTGCAATGTGAAACAGAAAAATGTTTGGTGAAGTATACAAAAAGTTATGAGAGATGATAATGTGAAAATGAAAGAAAAAAAAATGTTATAATGGTGAAGTATACAAAAAGTTATCAGAGATGATAATGTGAAAATGAAAGAAAAAAAAAATGTTATAAAAATAATGGGAATGTAGAAGTAAAAGATGTTTGGTGAAGTGGATATATATGTGATAGTTTAATTGATCAATTTGAAATTTGTGAAATCATTTAAAAAAAATTGTGTTTCAAATTGAAATAGTTAAGGTAAACAATAATCTCGATCAGGGTGCATGCCGACAGTTGGGACAGGTTGGTCATAGTAATGTTCGGTACCTCTGCGATTAGTATCGTCACCCTCCACATGCTCAAGGCAATGGGTGCGGCAACCCTTGGCATGAATGCATGTTGGGGAGGTGGGAAAGGTGACAGGACAGGTGGTGAGGTGAGGAATATAGGAAGGCGAGGGAGGCAAGCATCCATTGTGGGAGTGTTTGCTTGTGGCAGAAGGTGGTATCGCAGTGGTGCGCGAGGAAGACGGAACCAGAGACGCCAAGCTCGACGACAAACACCATTAGAACCCAGGTATGTTATTTGGCCTCGCTCCTCCACTGTAATTATGTTATGGTTGGAGTTTTGCTGGGGTGAGAGGAGGGTAAATAGGAAGAAAGCCTGGGGGTAGAGAATTGCTGGTGGTAATGGGGAAGGCAATCACTAGCAATTGCCTGATTTTGTATCCATACCCTCTGCCAGACGGGTAGTGTCTATGACCGTCGGGGGGGGTAATTACATGTTGTTGGGTTTCAATACACCAGGTTCCTTAAACCATGCTTGGGGCGACGTTGACTATTGCAAGCAAATGAGTGAGGGGCATGAGATGGAATAAGGGGGTAGGGGGAAGCAATCGATAGGATTCACAGGAAGCAGCCATTATCGATACATGCAAAGCAAGTGCTAGGTTAACCGGAATTCCTCTCGCGCTGATGGCAAGGCCAGAGACTCTGATTGGAAAGCCAATTGGGTGGAACTGAGGGGAAATGCTATTAATCCATGGGCAGAGAGGGAAAGGGACCTAAGTTATCCCTGGCAAATTGTAAGGAGAAAGAGGGGACTGCGCGAATGCCTTCGGCAAGGGAAGGTTGACCTGCATGTGAAGAAAGTAATTGGGATTGGAAAAGGGGAGCGACAGCGGGCTCAGTCTATGGACCTCCCCGTTGTCGAGCGCAGTCTAAGGACCACCTCAACTCTAAGGCCGAGAGAGAAAGAGGAGAGGAGAAGCAGGGGGTGGCACATAACGATGGCAAAACAATTCAAAAAAGAGTCCAAACTGCAATGTTGTGTTTTGGTTCAACAAACTGTCGTTGTCACCAAGGTTCAGGCGAGCTAGTCATGGCTTGTGTTTTGAGGGGACGCGGTCGTGGCAGGAGAGGTTTGGCACCTAGGAAAGGCAAGGAGCCAAGCACATCGGAACCGCGAAGGGGCAGGAAGTCGGTAGAACATCTTATCACTGAAGCAACGGAGGCTTACCGTGAGGGGACGGATGCAGGAATTCAGAAACTGTTAGAAGAGCGGGAGGAAGAAATAAAACAAGGCATTGAGACAGAGGAAGAAATGGACAATTGGAGGACCTTAGTCCCAGATCTGGGCAACACCCAAGGAAGAATTACGTAGTTTAAACAAACTCTTTACCTTTATTGGTTAATGAAGAGTTTATTAGGCAAAGCAATGGAACAGATTTATGTGGGAATGGCAGTGACACTCCAAGGTATTCTGAGTTACAAGCAAGATTTGCATAAAATCCTCTTTCAGCGTCATAAACAAAACATCAGACTGGATAGAATTGACCGCCACATCCCTTGCATACTGGAATTGAATGACATGCCTGGGGCATCTGCCAAGGATCTGGTCCTTGTTAAATCTACCTCGGAGGAGCAGAAGGGATAGACTCTTACCTATGCATATTTTTGTTTTATGCAGATAGCTTTTAATTTTTTGTGATGCAAATATCAGTTTAGATAGTTATGTAGTGTATGGACATGAAACAGAAACATATCTAGCATGGCTAGAGAGATTAAGACTTTACTATTTTTCGATGGCTTACAATGCGAACAGGTGGCTAACAGATTTGGTTTCCCTTCAGGGCAAGTTGAGGCCACTTAGTCAATATTTGTGATGTAAACCTGCCTTTGTTTAATAGTAAATGGAATGATCATGCCAAACTTAACATAAAAAACTAAGGCAAACATTAATCTTTATATTTGAGTACTACTAATCTTTATGTTTGAATAGGCTATATGAGATGAATATTTAAAATAATTTGAAACAAGAGATGAGAGGAGTATTAATGATGACCAACATGGTATCTTTATTCAAATACTATAATAAACTTGTTTTTACATGTATGTTTAATTCTGATATTAATATGTTTTATAATGCTTTAATTTATATTTAATTATTAATATACCCATTTAATTTTTTAACTATAAAATACCCATTTAAATTACAATTAATTACAAATAAATTAATATTTTATCTTTACATTCTTTTATATTAAAAAATCACATTTAATTTATTAAAATGTTAATTATATTTCCCAATATAAAGTGCCTCACGGCATTTAAATTCTATTCCATCTTTTAAAATAAAATAAAAAAATCCAATCCTAAAAACATTCAACCTAACATGAATTATCGCCACCACTATATTAATTATTAAACCATAATAACTTAAAATAATTAGCCCCCAAAATATATTATTTATATATTATATTATATATTTACTCATAGGAAATAGAACCATTATCACTAACCAGGCAAAGAGCCATCACTATTTTATTATCTATAATTTTTCTTTTGTGAAAGAAAATATTTTTCCAAATAGAAAATAAGAGCCAATCCTTCACCACCGCAAAAACTTTATCACTATTTTATCAGCTTATTATCACAAATAACCAGTGTATTGGATAGTGCAATCTCTTTCCCTATTTTATTTGGCTTCTTTCCGAGCCAGAAAAGCAAAACCATATGTTATTTGGCCTCTTTCCAAGCCAGAGAAGCAAAACCATATGTTATTTGGCCTCTTTCCAAGGTAGAGAGGCAAAACCATATGTTATATTCATTCCTTTGCTTTGCATTTTACATGTAATCTTTCCAAGCCAGAGAAGCAAAACCATATGTTATTTGGCCTCTTTCCAAGGCAGAGAGGCAAAACCATATGTTATATTCATTCCTTTGCTTTGCATTTTACATGTAATCAACTAATGCTAATTGAAGGCATTAAATGTTATGTGGTGCACTCCATATCTTAATGCTTTGTGTCCCTCGTTTGGTGCTCCCTTGCTGGCATCAATCAGGATTTCCATTATTAACGCAATTGCTCTATGGGAGGTCAGGAGTAAAGCTAATTGAATTATAAAGAGGGAGCCTTTAACGTAGTTGCTCTCCTAATGATTGTCAACGTCGTAGAGGCTCGAAAGCGATAGCCAAAGCTGGGGTCATCATAGACTTCTTGTTCTTCTTAGCGATAGCCACTCAGAATATGCGGTTGGAAACCTTTACAGATCCATCGATCGATGTGGAGCACTCATTAATCTCATGGGTGGAAACTTGACTATTAGGAGCTCGTGATTGTATATTTTTTATAAAGATAAGTGCATTACACTGCTTCCTGACCACTTACCTTACGAACTACGCCTATTGCCTTCTTACCGCTTACCATTCCTACAATGCCAACTGCTTAACTTATACCAGAATACACACGATATAAAATGACCACGGGCAAACCAAGGCCAACCAGTAGAACCCTTGCTGGCATCAATCAGGATTTCCATTATTAACGCAATTGCTCTATGGGAGGTCAGGAGTAAAGCTAATTGAATTATAAAGAGGGAGCCTTTAACGTAGTTGCTCTCCTAATGATTGTCAACGTCGTAGAGGCTCGAAAGCGATAGCCAAAGCTGGGGTCATCATAGACTTCTTGTTCTTCTTAGCGATAGCCACTCAGAATATGCGGTTGGAAACCTTTACAGATCCATCGATCGATGTGGAGCACTCATTAATCTCATGGGTGGAAACTTGACTATTAGGAGCTCGTGATTGTATATTTTTTATAAAGATAAGTGCATTACACTGCTTCCTGACCACTTACCTTACGAACTACGCCTATTGCCTTCTTACCGCTTACCATTCCTACAACCAACTGCTTAACTTATCCCAGAATACTCACGATATAAAATGACCACGGGCAAACCAAGGCCAACCAGTAGAACCCCATCTAGAGACCATCGATTCATATCTTTGGTGGTCGGACGAAAGTTTTGTTTTTCAATAAGAAGAGTGAGCATTGCAATCGCTCTAAATCAACTGCAAAGAGTTACACTTCGCCTTGAAACTGTGAGTGGGCTACTGCCGGTGAGTGCGCAGCTACGACACTGGTACATTGATGTACCTGTAATTGAGCATCTATGTAAATATATACGTCGAACCCTTAATTATGGCCTCATGTACCAAGCTGAGAGCAAGTACGATTTTACTATTGAGTAACCAACTCCCCATTCAAGACAGGGACTAATTGCCATGCAACTTACTTTATTTAATATAATTTTGTTTTTTTCAAAAAAAATATATAATTGATTTGCAGTAGTCTTACTAGTGATCAAATCTATGGAGGCATCACCCATATGCTTATAGTATAGGAAGATACAAGCAATATGAAAG
>APFE031124371.1:0-71937 GCA_000404065.3 Pinus taeda | reverse complement strand
TTTTTTTTTTTTTTTTTTTTTTTTTTTTTTTTTTTTTTTTGTGTGTAAGCTAGGATAGAAACATTTTGCGTTTCTGTAAAAACGACAACAGCCGCCCATGGATGAACATCCATTTTCAAGGGATGTGAACCATATGTAATTATAAGGCCGAACCTGGTTATATGTCCGTTTACGTTTTTACTTGTCGTTTCATGAACATAGCTTTGATTTAATACAAACAAGATTGCATTATAATCACAGTGCGTTGTTTAATACGGTGATCGTGGGATAAGCTTAGTATACCAAGAACGCGGACGGGCCCTGCGTACATGGTATACTGTTGCCATTTTAATTGCGTTTATGATTATCATTTTAATTGCGTTCACAGTATCATTTTAATTGCGTTTACAGTCAGAGCGTTTGATTGTTATTTGGTATTGAAATATGTGCACAGGGATTAAATCGATGTTTATATTCATGTGTTTATGCATGCGCTTGAATAGGCCATCATTCGGATTGTGAATTATATCCTGTAAGGGATTCGATCCAGGGTTGCTTTGTAAAGCACTGTCATGGACTGTATGCTTATGATTTTTACTTTACATGATTGTAATAAATGTTCATGAATGTTGGGTACCATTGAACAGGGGTTTTATGTTTGGTGTTTTTGTAAGGAGACCGAAACCTTTAAATACAGTGATACACAGCATGTTATGAATTGGATCTTAGCTAATAATGATACATAGTTGATGCTTAGTTAAATATTTGATTAATAGTTTAATATTAGATTAAGTCACAACATTATAATTAGGAAGAGTAGGCTTAGATTAGATCCTTTATGTCTATATATTTTAGGCTCACGCCTCTAAGTCTACGCACCCTGGTCGATAATAAATTTAGCCCAGTCTAGCACCCTAGATAGGACACTACAAACATACGACAAGAGGCTACTATGATCTGATTCAACTCCCCATGTATAGTTATGGAAGTGGAAATGACACGACACAACCAATATGACCTTCTACACATGCTATAGAACCATCAAGAGCCAACCAACCCTTCTAGGTGATCAACCCCTGAAACAACCTAGCACTTTACTGACCTAGAGTCTCAATCGCTCCCATGACATGGGCATGCATGCGATTGGGACCCTCCATTTGCTCTCATAGCAAGGGCATATAAGCAACTAGGGTATTTTTCAGCTGGTTTAGAGCCAATGACCCTAGATTTTGTGTCACTTTTTTAGGGCCAGGTCTTAGGCCACTGCCCAAAACTTCATGGAATTTCCACGAATGAAAAGTAACATAGAAACAATGATACAAATGCAAATACTTGAATAAGGAATTAACTGGAACCGTACTAGCCATGACAAACATTTCATCAACACATGCCACAAATATGCATTCTATAGGTCATAAAAACATATATAAGCACAGGGGTCTGATACTTATATGAGAATCACTAAGAAGCATTGATGCCTTATCACATTAGCTACATTAGCATCTATTGGGTCATATATTCATTGTCCATTCATTTACAAATCAAAATGTGATGAGAGCCATATGTCATTACTACCATAAAATATACTCATAACCAGCATATAAACAACAAAAAATAATAAGGATACAACAACCATAAATGCCACATATGAACCAGTACATCTGCTCATAAATTAACAAGGAAATGAACTCTTATTAATGAATGCAAAACCAAATAGGTATGGAACTTCCATGAACCACCCGACCATAGACTAGTTGAACCAAATCTTTCTCTCAACCAATCACCCTCGTGCCATATTCGAAGCATGAATGTGGGACTCATAACCAAACCTCAACCAGGGCTTCCCGAGGCTACACCACCTCACCGTCATTAACATAACTAGGTTTTACCGCAATCCTCACCGGATCACTAGGCCAAAACAAACCAGGCTTTATCGTAATCCTCACTGGATCACTAGGCCATAAACAAGCATGGATGCCACCAAATTTCTCCACCTACACCATGAGGAATTTTCTTGTCTCCTAGGCTCTATGATTTACCGAAATACATAGTCCAATTCATGGATCACTAGGCCATAATCAAGACACCAGTATCTGGGCTTTACCGCAATCCATACTCTATCACTAGGCCCTAATTGAGACTCCACCCTCCAGGCTTTACCATATATCCCATCTCGAGATTCCTAGGCCTTATGGAGAGCACCCACCTCTAGGCTTTACCATATATTCCGCCATTCATCGGTCGAGGATTCCTAGGCCCACCGAGGCACAAAATACCTGGCTTTACCACAACCCACAATCCTATTCAAGGGTTACTAGGCCAGTGACTTTACCGCAATCCATAGTCCAATTTGGGGAGCACCAGGCCATGTGCTCTTTTCTCTCGGAAATCCACCTCACTCAGCTTCGAATCCATCCAACAATATAGCTCAACCAAAACATAAGAAATCCATCACACCTGGCTATCCGAAAATGGCAAGGTTAGGATGAAAAACACCATCACATCTAGAAAAACCCATGCCAATGACAAAAAGAGAACCAAGAATACACATGCATAACCATGCATGCCATATCTAGCAAGGAAATCACACATGCAAATCGATACCTGCAAATAATCCCATTGTAGATGCTCGATCATGCTCTTCCTTGCTTGATCTTTCCTTCCTCTTGCCTTCTTTGCTTTTCTTGATCCAATGCTGAAGTGCTTGAAGAAAATTCTAAGTGTCCAAGGGTGTGAGAAAGAGAGAATAAAAGGAGAGCTCGAAAATTGAACTGGCAAAAGGTCTAAACCAGCAAAAGCTTGGAAACTAATCGTTATAAGCCTTTTTATCAATGAGGCCTCTATTTTCTTCATTTTCCTCCTCACATGCATCATGTGACCTTTCACCTTCCTTTTCTCCTAATTTCCTTTATTATCATAAACAAATTGCCCAAAATGCCATTGTGCCTTTCCAAAGCCTTTGTCATTGCCTTTTCCCATTTCCTTTAGCCATAATAATCAAAATGAACACTCGCTAGGATGTTTTTCCCACCATTCAACTTTGAATACGTGTCCCATGACCCTTGTCTTATATCTTTTTACATGATTTTTTTAACCAGGGCTATTACAACAACATTAATTGTAGAAATGAGTATAAAACCCATCAGGTCTTGGGGTTTTTTCAAAATCAAAGACCCATATTGCTTCCTGGATTTCCTCCTTCAAAACGAGTTTAATAAGCTCCAAATTTTCCTCCTCTGACACCAACACGGGGACATTCTCCAACATTATTTGTTCTAGCTCTAGGTCACCTAGGCCCATATCATAGTAAAGGGCTTGAAAATGAGCACTGCTTTGTCTTTGATTTGCTGATGAGTAGTTAATTTGACCCACTGCGAGTCTATTATATCTTTCACATTGTTTTTGAACTCTCTTGTCTTTGCTTGCTTGTGAAAGAAAGCCATATTCTAGTCCCCTTCCTTTAGCCACATTCTTTAAGACTTTAGTCTCCAGTGTCGGTCCTCAAGAATTAAGGCCTTTTGATAAGCATAAAAAGTCCCTTTTTCTCTCATTAACGCACTAAGGGAAGCCAACTCATTGCTCAATTGCACTTGTGCTAATTGAAACTTAGATTGAGCTTTGCTCACTTGTTCCTTAATTACATTATACTCTACTTTTGCCCAGGCTTTTAGAGCCCCCTTTAACATTTTAATTTTCCTTTCCCAAATTTGCATGGGAGACCCTTCAATCCGATGACTCCATGTGCTCTTGATGAATGCGACACACTCTTCATTTTAAAGCCAAAGACGATAAAATAAAAAAGGAATAGGACCATACCTTTGTACATCAAACCGAGTGAGCATAATTGGTTGATGATTAGAGTCGCCCCACGAGGTGTTTTCTAAAGACCACACAGAAGGACCCTCCAAAAAGGAACTGCAAAGCAAAAACCTATCCACCCTGGCAGCAATATGCCCTAGGCCTATCCATTTATAGTTCCATGTAAACTTACCTCTTGTGGGATTGACATCCCATAAATTGCCAATAGACATAAAATCTTCCTCCCCTTTATTTATTTATTTATTTTTATTTTATTTTATATATATATATATTATATATATATATCTCTAAAAAGGTCTCTAACCAATGACCCCCCTTTCTTTTCAACTTGTGTAATGGTGGTGTTAAAGTCTGTGATAAATAAAAAATTGTCACTACCCTTCACATCTAGCAAGGCCAACAAAGAGTTCCAACACTCTTGTTTTTTGCCATACAAGGTTGACATATAGACATTTACCACTTTAAGTCAATCTCGAGAGGCTTTATGAAACGAATTTGTCATGATCCAATGTGGCAACTGTTGAGAGGACATATATGTCTACACCGATTCATCCCAACAAGTGCACAATCCCCCAAACACACCCCGAGCACTATGGGTAATGGTTCTAGTAGCCTTAAACACCTTACTACACTTATGGATAACCAAAGTTTCCTACATCTTAGTTTCTTGAAAAAGGACAACAGATGACCTTTCTCTTTTGATCAATCTTCTCACATAATCTTCCTTATTACATAATCCTTGATAATTCCATGAGAGGAATTCCTTCATTTTAGAGATTTTTAATTTTGGATCCACCTGAGGGTGGAGCTGCCCAAAAGGCAACACATATGCTTTCCTATTATTCCTAGGATTATTCTTTGTTGTCCAAGCTCTTTGTCCTTTTCAACATGTTCCTCTCTATTCTCCTTTACAACCTTTTTGCCCTTTGTCTTCCCATATCAGACTTCCTGAACCTCATTTGATTGCTCATCATCTCTTTTGTCTTCCGTGTCTGTGGATCCTTTCCCTCCCAACGAGAGGAGTTGGGTGGGATCCAATCCCTTTGGCGATTTGGGAATTTCCCCAATTTTTATATTGTTGGCCACTTTTGGGGGGGAGGGGGAATTCTTGAGATTGAACTAATACTGTATCATTTAGGATTTTGCTAATCTCTACAGTTGTGTCCAGAATGTCAGTTAGAATATTGAAAGGATCAAGAGCTAGACTTTCATACATATTTGTATGAGCACAATTTGAGGGGGCTTCCCTGACAAACCCAATGGTAACTTTGTCTTTATTCTTTAGTTTTGGAGACAAGCAAGATCTTGGAGTAGCTTCTTGTGGTTTCTTCTGTGGAGTCTTAGGGTTCCTAGATTGAGTAGTCTCGTTCTGTGTTTTTTGCTGACCATGTCCTTGCTTACTTGGCTTCTTTTTTCCTTAAACCCACCGCTACTAATCATTATTGACTTGGATAGATGGTACCACCCTTTCCTTCTTGGGGCATTTTTTTGCAAAGTGCCCATACTCATGGCACTATTACACTTGAATGACAATTGCTCGTAATTCACTTGCTAGATGAATTTCTAGTTGTCAATTACCAGTTCCACAACCTCTGGTAAACCTTTTTCCTGATCTACCTCCACATAGATCTAGACACAAGATAACATTTTGGCCTTTGGTTTTGCTTTATCAATGTAATTGCCAAAGAATTCCCTATGGGCCTCAGGATGTCTCCCTGCCAGCAGTGAAGCAACAAATGGGGAAGGCGAGCCCACATTGGAATCACTGAAGGGATGTCATTGTCTAGACTGAAATCTAGAGTCCATCGATTTGAAAGCAATCTCTTTGTTCCCAAAAAATACGACCCACTTCTAAAGGTTAGACCTTCATCTTCTTTCCCACAAAAGAAATGTGAGACCTGGGTTCCCTTAATCATTCCAAACCAAGTGTTTTGAAATCATTCTTACATTACTTTCAGGGAAGGCCATAACCCCATAAAATGACCAATCAAGGCTTGATCTGCAAGATCCAAAGCCTGTTCTCAATTTGAGGATGCTGAGAGATTTACTTAAGGGATTTCCTCTCTTATGCGTACAATCTTCAAAGGGGCTTTCTGGGTCACCTTACTGATCAATAAGATAAGAAGTTGGAAAGCAACAGATTTAGCCTAAAGACAATACACTGAGAAAAGAGAGGGAAATAAAGGTGGATGAAGACAGATGTGACAGAAGAAGAAAAAAAGAGGCATAAAGCCTCCTATGATAGAACACAAGAAAAAATAAGTATCACAATATTGTTTACACTTAACTTTTCATCAAATGCAATAACCCAATAAACCCTACAAACAAAGATTTCCTTTCAGCAATACAATCTACCAAATGCTCCTCCTCAAACTTCATCCTCATATTCTCATATTCTCATCTCTTTTCCCTTAGTCTTTGGTATATTTAATTATTTTCAATAATTAATTAAAACAACATTGTGAAAAATAAATGAATTGAACTATGGCTATTCCTCGTATTAATAAAAAACACAACTCATCACCAAAATAACAAAATGGTTTTAAACGGATCTCGACCATACACACTCAAGTATTGGCAAAGTATGACAGTGACAGTATTTTATCAGAGCAGTGTTTAAATATTTTCCTTCTTTTTGTGTCTATCTTTATGTGCATTTGAGATATTTTCTTCTATTGCAAAGCGGCCAGCTGGAGCGAAACACCGAAGTCGATTGCTAGAACAAACCCCCCAATTCGGCAGAGAAATCTGAAACCATACCATCAATGGAGCTTTCAGAAAAATCCGATGGCAGAGGACTTGTAAGGACTCCATCTCGTCCTGAATTGATACCGAACGATCGCCCGCCGTTGTTGCCCCTCACTGCAGAAATGATCAACAAGGAAAAAGACGACAGAGCAAGACGCGAGAGAGAAGCAGAAGAAAGGGAACGCCTTAGCAGAGAGCTCAAAGCCGGACTCCATCCTTTACAGGTAGGTTCTTCTCGTTCTCATCATAAACGACTTCCTTGCAAAAAATAATGCCAAATGGCAACCAAAACCCTAATTCAATCTACACCATTTTCTGAACTTTTCTGTGTTTTGTTATATCTATGAATTAAGCAAAAGACAACTTGCGTGCTCATATGTTTGTGATGTTTCTTAACGAAGTATTGTCCCGGGTCAGGCTTTATAATTCTCAAGTTTTGCCCCTAGTCATGGTTTGTAAGCCCCAGGTTTTGTCTCTAATCAGGGTTTTAAACCCATATTTTTTGGTGTTTGTTTTATTTCAATTCAAAGAGAAACAATACAACTGGGCTGGACCATTGAACATGAGCAGTTTTGTCTGGTTGAGTTGCCTAAACAATGTGTGACTTTACTGCAAAAGTCACGTAGGATATGCACCTGGCGCCACTGTATTTTCATGCCCCTGGGGTTTTGAATCTCGGTGGTTGCCCTGACATGTTGCTTTCTTCGCCTCTCAACTTTATAACCCCATTGTCAGTTTTCTTTGTTGTTGTTGTTGTTATATCAATTGTTTTCAGTCTTTCCTATTAATTTGAAACAGGTCCCAATATGTACAATCGTTTAATTACAAAAAAAAATTGGGTTGATAAAGCAGGCAACCACCAGCGCAAGCATGGAAAATAAGATAAGCGAGAAGAACTAACAGGTGGCACAAATGTCCAAAATACAGAGTAAGACATGGTGCAAAAATCTAAAATTTAGATGTCCAAAATCTTTAAACTGTCATCCTGGCAGTGGAAGGTAACATAGATCATAATCAAAATCATAAAAGTACTGGATTACACAACTATGGGGACATTATTCCAGAACCAGGAGGATTATCCTTGTCATTAGTTGGTGTTCCTCCCCAGCCTCAGGTCGGCAGCTTGGGCTTGGGAACAGTGCTTTCCCATCAATCTTTGTCTTTCTGCAGCTCCTTTAGAGGCTTCTCAGCTTCGGAGACTCTAAGTGCTAGTGTGGGATGAATGTTTATTAACGAGAAATTGGCCCTAATTAGGGTTTTCTCACTTCCAGCCAATGTTTTAAAACTACGACTTGGGTTTGGAACCGGCCGAGGGTCGACCCTGACTCAGTATTGACTCGGCCGGTTTGATTTCAATGACTCTGTCGTTGTAAAAAATACATTAAATATTTTATTTATTTATGAAAAAACATAATTTTAAAGATTTTTCATTCATGTTTTCAAACACAATGCATTAGAATATAGAGAGAAGACAACATATGATCAAAGTAGGCTCATGAATATATCCATTATATCAAAATGGCACCTAGTGCACTGCCCGATATATACATGATATAGAGATCAAAATAAAAACAACAACAAAAGTAAACTATAAAACATCACTAAGCACCAGTACTACTGGCTGCTGCTAACCTCCCCAGTGAAGCTTCTGCCTCCAGAGCTTTATAATGATACCTTGGGTTCAGAAAAAACCCAACTGCATGTGCCATGTATAAGGCGATGGAGTTGATTGTTCCATCTTTGACCAATGATTTCCCAAATGGGCCTATACTTAGCCTCTCTATCCTTGTATGCTGCCTTTATTTGCTCCTTTGCTTGATCCACAACCTCATAAATGAAGCCCATAGCCAATCTTTTCTCATCCACCAACCGGAACACCTTAACAAACCGACTAGGGGTCTGACTCGGTTGGCTATTTCCAGTCGGCTCAGTTGGCTCGGCCGGTTCGGTAAAAAATCGGCCGCTGGGCTGTTTTTTCTCCCAAGTCGGACTAGTTGGGGTCTGGCTTGGTCGATCCGGAGCCGGCACAGCCGTTTTTTAAAACACTGCTTCCAGCTACCTTTAACAGATGCCTGAAACAGTATCCGTAGAGGAAGTTTATATTCTAACATATCAGCTGTCAACACCTGAGTTCAGCCTTCCTTTCTATGAATTGTTATTTTGCCTCCTAAAGGAATTGAATGGCATTTTTATCTGTGCTTTCTATTGGACGGATTCATTCCTGTATCTTATGTAAGATAAGTGATCAATTGAATGAATGAGTTGGTACTGTACTGAGAAAACATCAAGTCCCGGTGTAGTTACAAATTACTTCTGAATTATAGCAAAAATCCTCAAATTTTTTTATTATATATTTTTGGTTGGTGCTTATTCATGGTTGGACATATTTTTTTTTTTTAGAAAATTGCTTATACAATTTTGTCATCACCTTTTCCATGCTATGGATGAGCTTCTTCAAATTTTGTGGGTTCTTGAAATGTCTGTTACTTTGTTTAGTTATGTACTTAACATCTATGATTTATTCATCCCCTTCTCCATATAATGGATGAGTCAAGATTTATGGGTTTTTAAAATGCCTGTTACTTTGTGTGTTTATCAACTTTATATACCTTTCTTAGAATTCTGAAATTTTATCCTGAACTGAGTTATTTTTTTTACATGTAACTATTCATCCCACCTCCTCATCATAAGCAAGAGTTAGATATTTTTGGCAGTTCACAGCCTCAGCATTAATTAGCTCACAAAGAACGAAACATGTCACAAGCAGGATTTGATCCCAGTTGGGACTGATAACATTTCTCCTCCCTAATCACCCGAGCTAAACCCAATTGAAAATCTCTGAACTGAGTTCTATATACATGTCTCTTTAGCTTCATTGAGAATGACTCAATGATGTCATGTATGGGGGTCTTTACTTCATGAACAACTATGAGATGATTAAATTATATTTTTTGCTAATAAATAGAAATAAATTTGATACTTGTTAAATTTTCTAAGCCCAGTAAATTAGAAAGTCTCTTCCTAGTAATTTCCATGCTGAAAATTAATTTGAATTACAATTTACTGAAGAAAATTCAGCACTGGGATTTTTAACTGGTAAAAATAATTTTTTTAGCACAAAGCAAATAAACCAGTCTACACACAAACACTTAGAATTTTTCTGCCCTTCAAATCTGCTTCTCATTAAGTAATATCAAAGCATACAAGAACTCCCTTTCTGGGAAAACGGTCAACTCAGAAAACAATATAAGTTACAGCAAATTTCTGGAAGTTAAGTGGGTACCTGTACAGCCTGTATGGCCCTCCAAAATTTTTGACTCACCCATTGACCTGTTGCTGGCTGCTAGTGCAACCTGTATGGCTTGTACGGCCTCACTAGACTGCTGTACGGCCAAGGCTCGTAACTGATCTGCACCCTTGGCCTGCTGTACAGCCCGTTCTGCGTCCCTTTGGTGCTTGGTTTGACCTGTAATGCTGCAGCCTCCACTATTGGCTGATTGCTCTTGCTGCTAATCACTGCTGTCATCCTCCCCAAGCTTGAGTCACTGTCCTTTGTGCTTCAATCACTCACACCGACTTCTTGTGTGTCTCTTCCTCTCCTAGCCTTGCCTTTTTAATCTTGAGATATTGACCGAATCAATTAACCATTGATGACTAATTCTCCACAAACCTAATCTCTCAGTGAGATTAACAGTTGAGATTAATGGTCTAGATTCATTTATTTCACTATTATAAAAACCTTTACATTTCATTAAGATTAAACTCACTTTTAAAAAATGCACTTCACTACAATAATTTCTTTAATTAAGGTGAACTTGACAAGGTGAAGCCTTTGGACGACTTCCACACGTCTAGACACTTGACCTGTGCAAAAGTAACTTTCTGAGCCATAAACATAAAAAATATTGGCATAAAAAATATGGCTGCCCTATCTATACTTGCGATCACTTTTTGTACAAAAAGTGTAGGACATGTAAAAGAGTTCCATCCTATCACTTAATAGGAAATTGGAATACACATTGTTTGGAACTTGTCCCGGATACCCTATGTTAGCCTAAAATAATATGATGCCCTTCTCCATGTCTTGGATTTGCACTTTTGTTTTGGCATCTTTCTCAATGCATTTCCGCTTCCTTGTAGGCCATCCTAATGTTGAAAAGTGTAGATTGGGAGGTACTCCCACAAATCTAGGGTACTTGACTTGTGAGGAGAAAATCCACTTTGTGGGCTGAGTACCCAAGCCAGTGGGTTTTGTACCCAAAGTCGTGGGCTTGAGACTCAAAGATATTGACTCTTTATTCTAATTATTGCAGTGGAGTCTCTTTAATGGAGTTAAGGGCTCCTAAGGAAACTAATTGGAGAGCTACAAATTAAAGACCACGAGAGGTCATTACACACAAGTGCAAGATCAATTCTTATGAGAGATCAAGCCATCTAAAGTAGCCAAAGTACCTCCAAGAGAAGGGTGAGCAGATTTATGGAGAAGGACACATTTATGAAGTTTGGTATTGTGTGATTTGAATCATTGATTGGTAATTTGGATCGAAAGTTCAATGTGGAGCTAGGGTTTGTTTCTAGGTGAAGGGACATAACTGTTAAAATTGGAAACTAGGGCATAACACCATGTGGGTCTTCTTATTCATGGCAACTGATATTTTTCTTGGATCCCTCTCGTTGAGAGCTGTAGGATTGATCTAAAGATCATCCGATTCCGATATGTATTCATGGAGATATGAATTTGTGTTATGTGACAATTCGTCATGGTTGGCCAGCAACCAAATTACCCCCCTCTTGTCCTCCACGTTTAGTATAAATAGAAGAGGTCCTCAAGTCATTTGGACACACTCACATTCTTGTGATCTCTCTCTTCATTCTGTTTTGGGTTTGATGAAGGAGAGATCTAGAGGGAGTGCTCTAGGCTCTATGCTGCCCTAAATCTAATACGCAGTCATAAAGGCTAATGCTGTCATGGAAGGATACCCTAGACTCTAACGCAGTCATGGAAGAAGGCTTCCATAACACAACAAGGAAGTGACCTAAACGCAGGTCTAATACAGCTGTTCTTAAGTGACCTAAATGCTGTCCTGAAGGAGTCATAATCGCAGAGAAAGAAGTCACCTAGAACGCAGTCAATGAGGGTTTCATAGGCAGCAAAAGGAGGCATGTATTCGCTGTAAATAGGGGGCCTTGACAAGTCCTAACCGCAGTCTAATCAAGTGTCACAAGCTGGTGCCCTAGATGCAGTCAAGGAAGAGATGTATACGCAGTCCATGGAGGGATCTAAGCAGCAGTCCTCAAGGGCTATCAAGGAGCCCCAATGCAGCCTTCTAATGTGCTGTTCGATGATGCCCTAATCCACATTTAGTAAAGATCCTAATCTGCTGTTATACATGGTTCAGACGAAGCCCTAAATACTGTTCATGAAGGTCCTTATACTCAGCCTGAAGCAACCATTATCTGCAGTCCCAAAGAAGCACTCATTGACAACTACTTTCATAGCAAAGGTGGCTGTAAGGAAATATCTTATCATAGCATTAAGATACATGCTTGCTGTAGGTAACAATGTGATGAAGGGAGCTGGTATAATCATGCCCTAGGGACTGTTTGATAAGCCACAACTTTACTGTAAAGGAAAGGGTTGAAGTCTGCTCCTTGATGTTGATGATTTTACTTCAGAATTGCTATGTGCTAGGCCATAGGCCATAACATCATAGCAAGGGTTTATGAAGAGTTGATCCATTGAGATTAGTGCCCTCATCAGATCAGCTTCATAGCACAGTGAAGAGCAGCATAGTGATGATGAGTGCAGCACAATGATGAGTGCAACATAGTGATGATGAGTGCAACACAGTGATGAGTGTAGCATAGTGATGATGAGTGCAGCACAGTGAAGTGCAACATAGTGATGATGAGTGCAGCACATTGAAGTGCCACATAGTGAGGATGAGTGCAGCACAGTGATGAGTGCAGCATAGTGGTGATGAGTGCAGCATAGTGATGGTGGGTGCAGTATGATGAGTGCAACATAGTGTAATGAAGTGCAACACAGTGATGGGTACAACATGGTGATGGAATCACCTGTGTTCAGATCTGCTACCTCATGTGTCATCTTCCTAGAGAAGATCTCTCTCTGCTGAACTATTGAAGAACATAAGAATAATTGATCAAGGGTTTCCCCACTTTGGGGTTTGTCCCTGGCTGGCGCCACATCTTGTGTCCTCTTGTCTTGGCTTGTCTTTTGCGATTTATGTTTATGTTCTATCTGCACATTACTATCATGCTGATGTGATTGCTAATCTAAATGTTGTCATTGGGCTAATATGGAAAAGTTGAAGTAAATTGTGCCAAGCATAGAACATACCTAAAATTAACATGGTATCAGAGCTGAGTTGAAGACAAAGTCCAAGCAAGAGTGAAAGAAAAATCACCGAAGATAGTTGGAAATGACAAAAAGGCTCAATGGGTTCCTCATACCTCTTCAAATTCACCAAGGGTGAAGTTGAAGCAAAGAAGACTATCAGAGTGACGCAACAGAAGCATTTGATGGCCTACCTAAAGGTCACTTCAATGGGAAGTCCGGATCTGAGGGTGGAAGGAAAGGCAGATGCCTTGTTTGCAATGAGTTTGACCATTATGCGAAGGAGTGTTCGAATAGAAGGGAAACATCACTTGATGATGATAACAATCATTCCAGGGGCATCTTCAATGATCGAAGGAATGATAGGTACAATGGCAAAGGAAAAAGGAATGCAGATCATCAAGGAAATGGCCGACTCTTCAAAGAAAGCAAGGAACTCCAGGTATGAAGAATCAAATGTTGTTTTTGATAAGCTAAAGGAATATTAGCTTATATTGGCCCTCTCCACTACTTCTCCTCCAAACTCTTTGGGAATGTGGCTTATTGATAGTAGTGCTTCAAGGCACTTTCGGATAGAAGGAAGCTCTCTCTAATCTGATAGAGAAGGAAACAATCGTGTAGATTATACTTGGAGTCAATGCCACCTATCCCGGAAAGGGTGTAGGGAATGTTACCCCTCAATTGAATAAGGGTAACACGATTCATTTACAAGAAGTTCTTTATGGAACTGATCTCAAGAAGAAAATGGTGTCCATTTCTACAATGGAGGTCAAAGGTTTCAAGGTGGCATCATCATCAATGGAAAGGTACATGTTTGGAAAAAGAATTTTCTAGATGCTTTTACTCTTTGGTTCAGGGTTGGCAATTTGTCAAGTTGTAAGAAGTCCATTGGGGACCATGTCGTGCGACATCCTTTCTATGGCACCGGAGGTCTGCTCATCTAAATTGTGGGACCCTACCTGATGTGAGGTAGATAGTGACAGGGATGCCCGAATTTAAGAGAATGGAGGTACATGTGCGAGATGTACCGAAGGAAAACTTAAAGGGGACAATTACCCTCATGTAATAGCAAGACCACAAATGTGGATCAACCCGAGGGGTTTGAGATTCATGATCAGGAATCTCATGTATGCAGGTTGAAGAAAGCTCTCTATAATTTGAAGCAAGCTCCCTGGCTTGGTATGAGAGGATTGATAGCTATCTGATGAAGCTGAGATTCACTAGGAGTGAAGCCGATCCAAACCATTGCTTTAAGGTTGTGGATGATAGACCTCTCATACTGGTACCTTATGAGGACGACCTCTTTCTGACAGGTGCAGACCCTCTCATTTGCAAAAGTAAGAGGGAGTTGGATTCCAGATTTGGAATGGTGAACTGCAAGCCCATGACTACCTCGATGGAGCCTAACTTTAAGAAGTTATGTGGTAGTGTTGCCGAACCTGATTTGGAAATGCCTTTGAGTTTTGTCAACTCATAATAGCATTGATGTTCTTGGTGAACTCCCATCTGGATATATGTTTTGCAGTTAGCATGTTGAGCTCATATATGGTTGAGCCTCACTGGATTGCTGCCAAGAATCATTTGAGATATCTTCAGGGCACAATCTCTCAAGGATTTAGATACACTGCCGAAAATGTGAAGCTGCATGATTATTCTGATGCTGATTAGGTAGGCAGTGTGGAGGATCGCAAGAGCACGTCTGGGTGTTGGTTCTCTTTGGGTTCTTCTTTGATATCCTAGATGAGCAGGAAGTAGAAGTCGGTTGGTATGAGCACCACTAAGGTCGAATACATAGCTACAAGTATGACCTTGTGTGAAGCTGCCTGGTTGAGGAAGCTCTTCAATGAGCTGTTTGGACATGTGTTGGATACCACTGTGATCTTCTGTGACAAACAGTGTGGGATTCGATTGTTGAGGGATCCCGTGTTCTATGATCGCTCCAAGCATATAGACATCAGGTACCACTTTATTTGGGATATGGTACAATGGGGAGCAAGAAGGCTCCATCACTCTGGGATTGATGTGCAGGTTGCTGATATTTAGATGAAGCCCCTGGGAAAGGTCAATTTCTTGACTTTCTGAGAACGATACGAGTCGTGGAGACACTCTCTTTTGAAGGTCCAGTATAATATGGACATTGAGCTCTGGGAGCTACAAGGGCTTGGGGGTACTTCTTGGAGCGACGAGCAACCATAGGGTGAATGGTTCAACCTTCCCCTAGTGGTTTGCTATGTAGGCAGGATGAGTGGTTCATCCTTCTCTCGTTGAGACATAGTCATAGGGTGAGTGGTTCAGCCTTCCCCTAGTGATTTGTTGTGTACAGGGTGAGTGGTTTAGCCTTCCCTTGGGATACCCCATGGTGACATATAGGCAGGATGAGTGGTTCATCCTTCTCCTGTTGAGACATCCTACCCATGCAGTTTGGGACTCATGGGAAGTACCTTTCATCTGGCCAATGAGTAGGGAAATGAGGATAGGGACCATAGTAGTACCGATGAATCCATCGTGTAGCTATCGTACTTCCTATGCTAGGATGATATTGATTTGGGATCAATTGGAACTGATTTCGGGTCAGTAAGAGTGATATAACTCACTCTCTTTTGGAACTGATTTTTGATCAGTAAGAGTGGTATGATACACTCTCTTTATTTGGAACTGATTTCGGATCAATAAGAGTGGTATGACACACTCTCTTTATTGGAATTGACTTCAGGTCAGTAAGAGTGGTATGAGACACTCTCTCTTATATGGGATTGACTTCGGGTCAGTAGAGGATGGTATGATACATTCTCGGTCACTTCTTCTTCTTCATAGTTCAACAAAGTAGAGTAGAGCAATGCAGGGCACTGATAGTTGAGATAGTACGGACTGGCAGATGGATTAGCAGATGGAGTTCTCCCTAGTTGAGAGGGAGTGTTAAAATTGGCAACTAGGGCCAAACTCCATGTGGGTCTTCTTATTCATGGTAGTTGATATTTTTCTTGGATTCCTCTCATCGAGAGGTGTAGGATTGATATAAAGATTATCTGATTCCGATATGTAGTCATGGAGATATGAATTTATTTGTGTTATGTGACAATTCGTCAAGGTCGGCCAGCAACCAAATTACCCCCCTCTTGTCCTCCACGTTTTAGTATAAATAGAAGAGGTCCTCAAGTCATTTGGACACAATCACATTCTTGTGATCTCTCTCTTCATTCTGTTTTGGGTTTGATGAAGGAGAGATCTAGAGGGAGTGCTGTAGGGTCTATGCTGTCCTAAATCTAATACGCAGTCATAAAGGCTAACGCTGTCATGGAAGGATGCCCTAGACTCTAACGCAGTCATGGAGAAAGCCCAAACGTAGTCAGGGAAAAAGGCTTCCATAACACAACAAGGAAGTGACCTAAATGCAGGTCCAATACCGCTGTTCTTAAGTGACCTAAACACTGTCTTGAAGGAGTCATAATCGCAGAGAAAGAAGTCACCTAGAACGTAGTCAATGAGGGTTTCATAGGCAGCAAAAGGAGGCATGTATTCGCTGTAAAGAGGGGGCCTTGACAAGCCCCAACCGCAGTCTAATCAAGTGTCACAAGCTGGTGCCCTTGATGCAGTCAAGGAAGAGATGTATACGCAGTCCATGGAGGGATTTAAGCCACAGTCCTCAAGGGCTATCAAGGAGCCCTAACACAACCTTCTAATCTGCTGTTCAATGATGCCCTAATCCGCATTTAGTAAAGATCCTAATTTGCTGTTATACATGGTTCAGACAAAGCCCTAAATACCGTTGATGAAGGTCCTTATACTCACCCTAAAGCAATGATTATCCGCAGTCCTAAAGAAGCACTCATTAACAGCTATGTTCTTAGTAAAGGTGGCTGTAAGGAAATATCTTATCATAGCATTAAGATACATGCTTGCTGTATGTAACTATGTGATGAAGGAAGCTGGTATAATCATGCCCTAAGGACTGTTTGATAAACCACAACTTTACTGTAAAGGAAAGGGTTGAATTCTGCTCCTTGGTGTTGATGATTTTACTTCATAATTGCTATGTGCTAGCCCATAGGCCATAACATCATAGCAAGGGTTTATGAAGAGCTGATCCATTGAGATTAGTGTCCTCATCAGATCAGCTTCATGGCATAGTGAAGAGCAACATAGTGATGATGAGTGTAGCACAGTGAACTGCAACATAAGGATGATGAGTGCAACACAGTGATGAGTGCAACATAGTGATGATGAGTGCAACATAGTGATGAGTGTAGCATAGTGATGATGAGTGTAGCACAGTGAAGTGCAACATAGTGATGATGAGTGCAGCACAATGAAGTGCAACATAGTGATGATGAGTGCAGCACAATGAAGTGCAGCATAGTGATGATGAGTGCAGCACAATGATGAGTGTAGTAGCATATTGGTGATGAGTGCAACATAGTGATATGGGTGCATCACAGTGATGATGGATGCAATATGATGAATGCAGCATAGTGTTATGAAGTGCAGCACAGTGATGGGTACAACATGGTGATGGAATCACCTGTGTTCAAATCTGCTACCTCATGTGTCATTTTCCTAGAGAAGATCTATGCTCTTATTTTGATAAGTCAAAATGTTGACTTCTGATATATATGTACTATCTCTCTCTGTGCTGAACTATTGAAGAACATAAGAAGAATTGATCAAGGGTTTCCCCACATTGGGGTTTGTCCCTGGCTGGCGCCACATCTTGTGTCCTCTTGTCTTGGCTTGTCTTCTGCAATTTATGTTTATGTTCTATCTGCACTTTACTATCATGCTGATGTGATTGCTAATCTGAATGTTGGCATTGGGCTAATATCGAAAAATTGAAGTAAATTGCGCTAAGCATAGAACATATCTAAAATTAACAATAACACCTCAGAATTCTGCCTAGAACAGGCTTGAGGGTACAACACAGGAGGTTCGAGGGTGTTCTGATCAACCACAGGAGGTTTTAGACTAGGTCGAGAGGGTTTTGTCTAGCCATAGGAAGGTTTAGACCAAGCAGAGAGACCTCAGGGTTTAGGACAAGAGGTCCAAACTTTGTTTTGATGTAGGCTGAGGACTCCTATAATTGGATGAGGATCGTTTGACCACGTCACGTGGAAGGAGAGACCACTGCTCACAAAATAGTAAGAGCTGGATATTATTGGCCCACAATGTTCAGAGACTCGCACACCTACGCTCGGAAATGCAAGGTATGTCAAACTGCTGCAAGACGAGAAAGAAAGCCAGCCGTTCCCCTCAGGCCCGTTATGATTTATCGCCCATTCCAGCAATGGGGCCTAGATGTCATCGGTGAGATCACTCCGAACTCTTCACAACAACATAAGTATATACTCACGACAACTGACTATTTCACTAGATGGACCGAAGCCATCTTGCTTCGGAAGGTTAAGGAAGACGAGGTAATATCTTTTATTGAGAAATTTATTATCAACAGGTTTGGCATCCTTGACGCTCTCATATTTGATAATGCTTCTTACATTTCATCACTAAAATTGATTGAATTTGCTATCTATAAATCAATTCGCATAAGGTATGCATCAAACTATTACCCCCAGGGAAATGGAGTTGCATAGTCTTCAAATAAAAACCTCATCCGCATAATCCGTAAATCTGTCGTCGACAACCAGAGGAATTGGCACAACGCTCTACAAACGCCCTTTTGGCCGACAGGGTCACCCCAAAAGTAGCACTAAGAAACTCCCCATACTTCCTCGTCTATGGACAGGAAGCCATCTTGCCTCCTAACATTACCCTTCCCTCTTCACAGCGCTCCCAAGCTTTGAGAGGGACCCCTTCAACCTTACTTCAAAAAAGGATCAACCAAGTGGTGAGGTTGGAGGAATCGAGAGATAAGGCCAAAAATAAATTTAGAAACCACCAGATGATTGTGAAGAGATGGTTTGATCGCCCTCTGGCAGGAGATAAATATTACCAAGTAGGAGAGCTAGTCTTGAGATGGGTCAAGTTGAGTGAGCCAAAAGGTAAGCACACGAAATTCCAACACTTATGGCTGGGCCTGTTTCAAGTTGAGGAAAAAATTGGTCAGGGAACTTACAGATTGAAATCTTTATAGGGACAAACTGAAAAACTCCCTGTTAATTGCCAACATCTTAAGAGATACTTCCAGTAGCCACCACATGGTGGTTATCTCCTATGTAGGTTAGGATTCACCTCCTAAGTAGGTTAGGATTCATTTCATTTTTGCCGTTAGCTTGAGTTATATTTTCGTCCCGTCCGTTCTTGTTTTTCCGTAAAGTTTATTTTCATTCTATTTTGAATTTCAGTCCTTTTCAGCCAATTGATTTCGGTCCTTCAGTGTCGTTTTCACCTTTATAACTCTCTTCAGATTGCCCTCATTCCCCACCTTCAACTTTTTGCCTCCCTCAGTAACTTGCTGATGAGTCTGTGAATCCTAAATTCATCGTGACCTTGCAAATCAAGCAAATTTTCAATGAGCCTATGAGAATTGGAAAATCAGTGGTGAAATTCAAGTCAAAGCCACGCATTGGCATCTGTTGGGAACTAGGTAGGATCTGTTGATAACCTGGATACCTAGAGCATGTAGGGGCATCTTTATAAAAAGAAAAATGTGTAACCACAGTTGGACTGGCATGGCGGAACACTGCATTTTTAAAATCCCATCCAGACCTAGCCTATACTTGTCTATCAGGGTTGCAGTCATTCTCCATTGGTTCTGTCCACCACACTAAAATTCCCAATATCTGTCATCTACAAGTAAACCTCCTATTATGGGCTAAGCTCGCTGTCGTATATCCTATGGCAAATTCAATTGTGCTCTAGTCCTTGTGCCTAAAACTGGAAGGACTTATGTAAAAAAAATGAAATGTTGAGTCCTTGTGCTTGAAATTGGAAGGACTTATGTAAAAGAAAATGAAATGTTGAGTCCTTGTGCCAATCTGGAAGGACAGGTTGTTTGGGAAGCCAGTTGGATTAGGGACTGTTGCTGGACTCAGAGTATCGGTTGACACATCAAGCCCAACCTTGCTTAAGCAGTTTAAAAATATGGCATGATCCATGACTATGCCCCATTCAATCGTACGAAAGTATAGCACTAAAATTCTTACATAAAGTGTAGATAAACATATCTACATAAAGTTTGATGAGCGATAAAGAGCTGAGGTACACACTTAAACAGGGATTGACAGACCAGTGATGGCCCCGAAATGATTTTGAAAGTAGAAAACAGGTAAAGGAAGGTCAATAAATCCCATAATATGACCATTGGAGAATTCCTGTCAAAACCCTATCAGTAAGTAGAAGCTATTTGTCTTTATCCCGCCTAAAGCCATTAATGTTGAAGTGGAACCCATGCCTATTCGTCTATATAGTTTGCATTTCAAGTTTATCTTGACACCTTGATGTTCGAGTGATCCAAAGTTTATTTGGTAACAAAGATAACTGGTTTGCCCAGCGGTTTGCCATTTGTTGTGGCCACAACCACCACCCTATTAAAACCTGCTCTGGTAGCAAATTTGAATGGGTCCCCTAGAAGTGTAATCTTTTATTTCTCCGAATGATGACTCTTCGAATGATCTATTTTATCCCAGGGATTTTAACTCTCTGCCGGGTTAAATCTTCAATTCTTAATCGTTAAGACCCCCATTGAATAAATCTCTGTGGCGTGATTCATTTATAGCCTAGTCTAGTCGTTCATTCATATCTTTTATCGAGACCTTTTCAATCCTCATAAACCTTCATGGTGCTCTATGCCCACACATATAACCAACCCCCACTCTTTACTATGGGTGTATATGGACTCAACCCTCAAAACATTTTATCGCGTCCTTATTTCTATATCAATGCTATACAAACATGCATAATTTACCCTTTTCGCGCTTCCTCAGTCTTTACACTTCTCTCGATGCATGCCTTCATCGCTTATTGCAATCGGCACTTTCAACGTTGATAGATAAGGCACACAGCGATACATCGGACCCGCTGGGATTATTAAACATAACACATGTTTTTTGGGTCTGCTTCCCCAATCGCAAATCACAATCGGAAGAGTTCAGTGTTATACATAAAGGGCGATGCAATATGCAGACTTGCCGGAATTATTTACCGCAACACATATATTTCGGGTCCAGCCTATCGCAAATCGCAATCAGCGGAGCCCAAGGCTTATACATAAGGCGCGATGCCATATGGTGGACCCGCTGGGACTATTAAGCGTGACTTATATATTTTCGTGTCCGACCAATTGCAAATCACAATCGGCAGTCGGAGAAAGTGAAGCGACATGCGATATGTGAAGGGCCGATGAGCAAACCCGACGATGATTATAGATCCGGGTGTATAGTATTTGAAGTCCGGCCTTATGGTTCGGCTGTGGGTTTTCCCGTGTATTCCCATGTATTCCGATAAAGTGTTGTGGTCCGGGGTTTTAAAAGAAAATCCGATAGAGTGAATGGTCCGCTTTTGAAGCATTGTCAAAGCGATCCTTGAATAAAAATGAATATTATGGGCAACGAGAATACATGTTACAACATGTTTAGTGGTTTAATAATTATAGTTGCTTTGCGTTGCGAGATTAAATAGAAATTGTGGCTGAATGCAAGGTTTGTTTGTGGGCATGTTTGTCATATTTCTCATAATCATAGCTAATATGAACTATTTCTGCAGGCGAGGACCAAGAGAAGAAAGGCGAGTTCGAGTGGACCCAGTAACGGATAAATGCGATTTATAACAAGACGACACCTCTGCACCACCGATGTCGATATTGCAAAAGGACATACTCTGGAAGAAAGGGATATGAACCGCCATAGTGCATAATGGAGGCACACTCTGTCAAGAAGAAGCACTCATGACAACGCTGATCCATCAAGATGTTATTCCCTCCAAACACACCTTCAATGATGCTAGATGTGGAATGATGAGCGCAATGTCTTCAGTTTCCTTCAAGAAATAATAGGGGATAACGTCCGCTCAATACAGGTGCGAAGAGATGACACGCAGTCATTCTCTTTTAATTAACATCTATTCATTTCCCCAGGAAATGAAGCGCTCCAACGGATATGCCCTCTACGTGTCAGCGGTTTCATCGATCGATTCTATGTCTGTGTATTTTAATGTGTATATGGAAAAGTGCAAGAAGGTAGAGAGTCGCGGGGGGGGGGGGGAACAGAGGGTCAGTCTTTTGTGCATAAGTATTACCTTCGGAGATGGGTACAAGACTTTTTTTTGGGCAGAACAACTTTCGATTTATTGTGCTAATAAAGAAGACGGTTTGGGTCAAGAAGGAGCCTTTTTCAAATTTATTTTCCTCTTCTTTCATGTGTTTAGAATCAGGGTGTTGTTGCTGGCATAAATATGTTTTGTTTTTGTGCATATTGATAACAGATAGTTCGTGCCTAGTCTTGGTTATTCAAATATAATTTGTTACCATGGTTAATTCATGAAAGGTTGCTGATTCAAAACCTTGTTAAACATCAGTTGCAAGTTTTATTTGTATGGAAAGGAATGTGTATTCCTGTATGAGTAATTAGATTGCAATTAAGATTTAATACAACGTTGTTCATCTGTGAACTAGTAATTGATTTATTTGGACTTGGAATCTATATATGATGTTTAACCTCTTTTTGTTATGCTCTTGCAGGATAGAGTAGAATAGTTAGGACTAGCATAAGTAGTTAGAATTAGTGTAGATAGGATTTGATACATATAGGTTAGCTGTTTCTTTTGTTGATTTAATTGAAGTCTTCCTCCAAGAAGCAATCTTTCAACACCTATAACACCTTACGGGATCCTTTAAAACCCGTTGGAACTAGCCACTCCAAACGAAAGCGGATCTAATTGGGGTCTGCGATCGGGTTAGTTCCCCTGGTTGGCGCAGCGAAAATTTGCAGCGTCAACAGGATCATAAGAATCCAATAGTTGAGAGAATATATTAAACGTGCAACATATATCATTTCCCATTTAGGGTATATGTCTATATCTACTTGTTTTATTGAAATTGATCATGGACAAAAGGATTATTTTTCGTTAGAGATAGTGTAATATCCAAGGTTGATTTTTCCATATTATAAGTTCCACTTTCATTACCTGTTATCTGCATAAGGGATCTAGTTATCTAGGCCTCAACTCAGAGAATAAGCCCTAGATTGATGATGCATTCCCTCATCTCCATCATTGGAGTAGTACTCATTGGAAAGGAGAACTACCATGAATGGTCCAGAAAGATTAGGCACACCCTTACCTTCAATGACTTATGGAAACGTGTCTGTGAAGGAGAAGGTGATAATGCGCTTGCCAAGCCCACATTAGATAAATAGCTATCCTTTTGGGAGAATAAGGACAACAAAGCTTATGTGCTGATTGCTGCTTCTGTAAGTGAAGAGGTGGGCCGTCATAGTATTCCAATGACAAATACTTATGATACATTAAAGAAAAAAGATTTATATGACTCACACTTAGAATTGGAAGTAGTTCAGTTGATGATTAATCTCTTCAACTTGCAGTTGAAGGACAATGACCCCTTGGCCCTAGCCTCAGAGATTAGAGCTATCCTGCATGATGTAGATGTCATTGGAATTAAAATATACACCCCTCATAGCTTTTGTCAAGGCACTCTATCCTACATACTCTCACTATATTGAATCTTTACAAGCTAGTGCCCAACTCAAGGACATTACTTTTGACACTCTTGTGGAGAAGTTTGCAAGATGGAAGAAAGCTTTTGAGAAGAGGAAGACAAATTCTCAGTACCCTGAAGAAGCAATGCCTTGCATAAAGAGAAAAATTAGTGACATGATTCTTCTAGAGGAAGAGGTGGTAGAAGAGGATGTGGAAGGAAGAACAATAGAAGCAGTTTGGGGGCGGGGAGATCATCAAGGAGGGAGATCTGATCTCCATTGTATTCGTTGTCATATGAATGGACATGATGCATTCATATGCAAAATATTTTGGGAAAGAATCAAACAAGAACACAAAGCAAACAAAGGTAAACCACCAAATCAAGTGAAATATAAGGCACCTGAATCTGCTCATTATATTATTGCCCATGGCAATATTGGATTAATTGAAGATATGTTTCATACTTCATTTGCTTCTTGGAAAGATGCATGACTGCTTGATACATGTGCAACCTGCCATATGACCTGTTAGAAAGACTTTTTTGAAGACTTCAGTGATAATGTAGATGGAGCAATTTACTTTGTAGACAAAGCCATCTAGACTTGGCATCATTAGGCTTAAATTGCCTAGACTTCTTGACTTTCTTCTGCATGATGTACTCTACCTTCCAAAACTGCAGAGAAACCTGCTGTCCCTTGTTCACATTTGCCAACAAGGACACTCCATTCATATGCTTGATGGCAAAGTTGAGATAACAAAAGCATTAGACAACACCATTGTCATGACTAGAATAGAGGAGGAAAGACAATTGAAGTTGCAAGGAACATTTGCTTGTGCACAGAAGTCTGCATACAGTTCTTAGTACAATGAAGGTACATTTCCATCCAGTGTTCTGTGGCATCCAAGATTTGGACATCTTAATTATGACAGTCTTTGTTTGTTGAAAATAAATGGTGTTTCTGGTTTGCCAACTATTCCAAGGAAACTGAAGCCATGTGATGCTTGTATCCTAGGAAAGCATAGCAAATTTCATGATTCTACTTCCAGAGCACATAGAAAACTTGCATTGATTCATTATGATTTGTGTGGCCCTCTGCCTGTTCCTTCTGCTAATGAAAATAAAATTTTAAAGTCAAAGATCAGAGGTAGCCTAGCAATGTTTTTATTTGAATGCATATTCATGTTTATATATTAGCTACAGTGAATGGGTTGTGGGCATTAAACAATGATGTGCAAAACAAACTAAAACCGGAGGGGTTACAGAGCCCTAAGAATTTTTCTACATGGTATTAGAGCTGCTGGTGAAACCTTCAGCTGATAAACAGTGAACAACAAGCATAGAACAACCTCATATACCAGAGATTTGTGGTTGAGAGGCAGGTTATTTGTTATTTTTTAGTGATTGAGAAGCAAATTTGGTTGAGAGGATCAAATGGCTACTAGTTTGAGGGTGGAAGATAGGTTGAGCGGGGCTGAAAATTTTAGCGCATGGAAGGAGAGGATAGTCTTACTCTTAAGAAAATTTAGGTGTGGGATATCGTAGAGGGTGCAATACAACCTCCCATTGATCTAGTTCAATTGGAAGATTTCAACAGGCAGAATGTGAAGGCTAAGAGGATCGTTCTAGTTGTAATCAAAGACCACATTATACCTTATTTGTCAGGGACGAGATATGCCTATGAGATGTGGGATTCCCTGATAAAAATTTACTAGAGCAACAATGGGAACATGAAGATGGTGTTGCGTGAGAAACTAAAAAACACCAAGATGACTAAGACTGACACAGTGATCTCATACCTCACCTAGACCATGCAGGTGAGAAATGAGTTGGCTGCAGTGGGAGAGATTATCCCTAAGGACCAGTTGGTCAGGACAAAGTTGGATGGTTTTCCCAAGCAGTCGGATGGATTCATAGATGGCATTGTTGCCAGAGAGCACCTTCCTGATTGGAGCAGGATGTGGGATGAATTCATCCAGGAGGAGACCAAGAGAAATGCAAGAGTGGAAACGAACGTGGTGGGGTAGATGAGGAGGAGAATGTAGCCCTTGCAACTAAGGGCAAGAAGAAGGCCAAAAATGGGTCCTCTAGTGGGGACAAGTAGCAAAAGGGAGAACAAGAGTTTGAGAAGGACATGACCAAAGTGAGATGCTTGCCATGTAAGAAAACGGTCACTATGCCTTTTAGTGTCCCAACAAGAAGGAGAAGAAGAAGGGTGTTTGCAGCGTCCGCCGAGGTGGATGAGTTTTCCACCAAGTTTGATACAGAGTTTGCTATAGTGGTGAGTCTAGCCACTAGTGATATAGAGCAGCAGGCTCTTGAGCAGGGGAGCACACCATATGTATCAAGATGTTCAGGAGGTGCACAGGGATCGAGAGGATAACTGGTTTTTGGAGTGCTGAGAAACACCTTACTCGGTAAGAGGGAGTGTTGAGAAAAATGGTAGCAAGGCAGCGTTTCCTAGTGATTTTTTCCTTTGGCCTAGGAAAACACATGATACACCTTTTTTAGTGGGTGACTTTATGAGTCAAGTTGTTGTCTAATTGCCTCTGAGTCAAAAGCCAAGTCTGAGTCAAGTTGTTGTGTAATAACTTGATGATTTCTAGTGTAATGGCATGCAAGGTTACATGATTCATGGGTACATATTGAAATCACCAAAGGATCAGGGGAGTGGATGTGGTAGCAATCTGAAGATGCAACAATATATGCTTTTATATGAATATAAATTTATAAGTTGAGTGTGTGCATATACAAAATTCAAAAAATAGAAATTTTAGTAACAACTTGGGTTAATTTATTTGATTCATATATCCAGAAATCCCCAAGAATCTCCAATGAATTAGTAATAACAAGGGTAGGTATTTTCAATCTTATGCCAATAATAGGAACAAATGTACATACAGTATGCACGAGGGTAGCTACTTCATTGGGATAATGAAAATTTTCATTTTTTAACATCTAGATGTCAAATATCATCATATGACATGTTTCAAAAAGCCATCTACCATAATTATAAAGTTATAAACATTCATATATCATTTGTAGAAGTGGAAGAGATATGATATTCCAAAAGTCAATGTTTTGTGACCCAAGTCACATGACAGTAGGACAAGAGACATGTGTGACATGTGGTTGGTTACACAAATGTCCAACACAAGACACATCAACCCCTGAAACATGACACGGGGAATATACATATATTTAATTAGAAAATTTACAACAATTGATACTAGTTATTACATCAAACACACGAGAAATTACAGTATACACATAAAATAGAGGTTTAAAAGTAGAACTATAAAGTACAATTTTCACATTGAGTCATTTGATGTCATCAAAATCAAAATCTATTGCCTAGAGAGTGATATTATAGGTGGGAATACCAATGGCAAATACAAAATAGGTTAGATACCAAATATAACAGATATTTTCTTTCAAGAGCTTGTTGTCTTGCTATAGCAACCCATGAAGTTATTTGCAGCATTGGCAACTCTGATTGCATCAGATGGAACTGTATTAGTGATAAATGGACTTGGAGAAGGTGGGCAACAATAACACTTTTCCCTTTCCTTTAACCTTTACCGACAATGTGTGATGATTGAGCCATGATTTCTATGGTATAACATTATGAAGGAAGAAAAATGTTGTTGTTGCAAAAATGACAAATCTAGGAAGTTAAAATGGCTTCAAATCTCTTGAAATCCTTTGAAATCTGTTTTTTCTCCTTCATCTACAAAATGTTAGAGCATTTTCCTATGGCTGAAAGTGCATAAAAGAGAGGGAAACTCATTTTTTCTAACTCTGTTTTGACCCCCGCATGTCCAACACCTTGAAACATGTCTCGTTTCAAGCTTAACTTTCAGCTGATAAAATAAATTTCACACAAGCATGCACACAAACAAACACTTGCTTTTGGTCAATTTCTGACCCTGGAAAAATCCATAAGGGGAAAGCCAGTCTAGAAGATGGATTTTTTTTTTCTTTTCACAGAGAATTTATTACGGCACTATTTACAAACACAGGGTACTTATCTCTCCCTGTTGCTGTCTAGGAAATAGTGCCATTGTCCTTGAAATCTGTGCACTGTCCAACAATCACTGCTATCAGAAAACATGCTACTGGCAGAGTTTCTCTTCCTCCTCTCTTCATTTCTTCAATAAATGCATATGAAGAATATGAGAGCCTCCTTTTGTAAAAGCTATCTCAGCGTTTCCTTGAAGCCATCTCAGCCTCCTCTTCTCTTCTTCTCCTTCTCCAACTCTACACTTGAAGAATGAATGAACTCCTTTGCCTTTTCTCTTTTTAGTCTCTCATAATGAAGTGAAGCCCTAACCCTATGATCAATGGCTGGGATTAGATTTCAGCTCTCCTTGATCAAAGGTGGAGATCTATTTTCCCATTGACCCCCTTTTTATGTCTCCCCCTTCATTAAGAGCCTCCCTAGTGACTTTAATTTTGTTTTTGTTCTTGTACCTTATTCCACATAAAGTCACTTTATAAACACAAAGTAACTTTAATAATACAAAGTACATGTACTTTTTCTCATAAGGTCACTTTAAAAACATAAAGTGACTTAATATAATAAAGTACTTTGTACTTTTGAACCACATAAGGTGACTAAAGTCACACGACTTTAATAACTGATAAAGTCACTCACTACAAAAGGTGTCTCATTTGTTTTCCTAGGCCAAAGGCAAAAAGCACTAGGAAACACTTCCTCAGTACCCTTTTTCTCAATAACACGTGCACATTTAATGTCTATCAACTTAGAAATGAATTACTAGAAAAATGAACAAACAAAAAGCAAAATTAAGTAGCAAAGTTTTTAGACAGCAACTTGACTGAGACTTGGCTTTTGACTCAGAGGCAACTAGAGAAGTGACTCCTTTGATTGGAAAATTAATTTTATACTTAAAATGTAATGTGTGTGTGTCCATGTATATCAATGTAAATACAAACAATTATAAACAAATATGCAAATTTGTTGCTTTATATTGCAAGTAATATATAAATAGGGAAATTAGATCAAGATACATAAAATCAAAGTTTTGAGAGTACATAAGCATTGAAGCTCTATGGCTGCTAGAGTGCAACAATCATCAAATTACAATCTAATGAGTACATACTATGTCACTAGTCATAACTCATGAAGATCAACATAGGTTGAGTGTCTTATGGAATTAGCTTCTGCATATACTGTACTCCCATCTTGAGGGGTTGCCCATGGAGGTCCAATGCCCGACTCATCCACCTCTTGTGGGTTAAGTGGCTCCAAGTCCATCCATCGAAAGCCATACACCCATCTTAAGGGGTGGTCCCTGAAGATCCAATACTTGAGTTATCTGCCTCTTGTTGGTTAAATGCCCCAAGTTTATCCAACTGAAGTTGTTTTCAAGGGTTTATTGGGTTATATTAAAAAATGCATGAAATGTGTACAAGTTTCTGAAATGGGAACACTTGATCGCACCACACCACCCCCCCACCACCCCCCCATCCCTCCCCCCCCCAATAAAAAAAGGGTATGTGAAAACAAATATAGATATATGTATTTTTTTTAAATAACACATTATCTTGCAAGAATATAACAATGATATGCATAAATGTCATTTTGCAAGGAGACCCATGTCTCTATTAACTTTGCTAGTTGATTGATTACATGATGTAAAGTCCCGTAGCATGGTGGCCTTGACTGATGCCAATCCTGCACCCCCATACATGATAGAATCCAGTGGAAAGTTGGAAATCACAATCCTGCCACCACTGAAATCCTGAAAACTGTTATGTCTGCTGAATTCTGAATGGATATGAAATTTTGCTTTCTCCATATGAAATCAGATGAGTTTGGAACCGCTCATACATCTTGAAATAATTAATGCAGCGTTGAAAATTTAAGTAAAAGTTGACATTCTCCGTTATCTTACCTTTTCAAATATAAAGGAGAATGTCAAATTAACTTCAAGAATTTAATATTTACCATTAATTACAAAGGTGACAAACTCCTCAAAGCTCAATCCCCTATCTCTGTTTTGTCTCAAGGGTCATTGGCAAGGACAGGGTGATATTTTCCTATGAGTTCAACACCCCTTTCGGGCACTTATGTGGCATAGAAAGCTCAAAACATCACTGTAAATGGCTGAAATGCCTTGGAAACATCGTTGGACATACCATATGGCATTTTGTACCCATTTCAGCATTTTGGGTACTGGGACATGGCCATACTTGGGGTTTTCTGCAACTTAGGTTTAATTAGTCCATCCGGCTTGAATATGAAGTTGGGGTTTAGAGGGTTCTAATTTGCAGTTATGCCGAATCCTGGAAATGCTACCAAGATGAAAATACATTCAAATTCTATCTTCTCCATGTAAGTTGCGACGGGTCTGATTTCACCACCAAACCTCTTAGAATGGGGTTCCTCCTTTAATTTAAGTTAATGAAAATAAAGATAATTAAGACGATTCAATCTCTTCAGTATTCTCATACAGTGATGTAAGATGGTGTTGTTATTAATGACAATTAAATTGCTTAAGTATTCTCATACAGTAATGTAAGGGGTGTTATTAGCTTGCTTTCTTTACTTTGCAAATACTTGAAGCCTCCGAGGTGTAATTATTTTAGAATTCTTTTTCCAAAGATGTATTTCTGAGCTAAAACTTAATTTCAATGCAGAATTTCCTCTTCTCCCTAATTTTAGTCACCATTTAAAGTAATGTATTGACAGTAGATAGAAAGAAGGTGAGTTGAACCTTTCTTTCCCTTGGCAGCTTAGAAATAATTGATAGAAAATCAATTCAGGAATGGGAGAATGAAAACACACTTTTCATCATCTTTGCTCATTTTGCTTGGACTTTGTCAAATGAAACATGGAATTTACCTGACTGATGCCTTTATGGTATACTTTCAGCACCGATTTGTTTTCTGGTACCTTCGTCGACAACCTGGAGTTAGATCACAAGCATCATATGAGGAAAACATGAAAAAAATTGTGGAGTTCAGCACTGTAAGTATGAAGTGATTTTTCCTGTGTAGATAATAAGATGTTTCTGGTTGCTTTTTTTGGATCTTGTTTGGATAAATATAAGCCAAAATTGTTCTCTAAAGCTGGATATTTTTAAAAAATCTCAGGTGGAAGGCTTTTGGGTTTGCTATTGCCATTTTGCTCGGGTTTCTTCTATGCCAAACCCAACAAATTTGCACCTTTTCAAAGAGGGTCTTCGACCTTTATGGGAGGTATTTTCCATTATTTTAAAATGTCAATTGAATATTAACTATGAAGAAGTATTTGGTATGTTGTTCAATTGTATGAGTTAGTTCATATTGTTTTTTTTTTGAAGAAATAACTATGCTCCAGTTTTTTTAACCTGGTGTGTGTGTAGATGGCTAGATAATTGTATGGCTGTTTTGGGTAGATTCTAGTAAAAAAGCTTCTTTTGGTTGATCTAACTGAAAGAGGAAATGTGTTTATTAATTTTTGGGATCAGGACCCAGGAAATCGTAACGGTGGGAAGTGGATAATTCGGCTGAATAAGGCTGTCTCAGGCAGGTTTTGGGAAGACTTGGTAAGGAGAATTCTTTCTGTTCTTTGTTGATTTTGATGCAACAGTATTTCATTCTTATGCTGAATTTTAGTTTTCTTTCTATGCTTCAAAAACATTGTAATAAGTCTTCCGTGACTCTAAATAATTGGTGCAATGATATAAACTTGATTGTGGAAGGCAAGCATATCTAAGAAACAATGAGTAAGAAACAGCTACATTCAAAACGACATGGCATCTGTGATTTCAGCATTGAATTGTTCAACTGTTTAGTCATGATCATCTCATAATTCTCTATAGAAAATTTGGATATGTGTGTACGGTTTTACAAAAAGAATTTCCTTTACCAAATTACAATCTATTGTCTTTCCGAGCCTGCAAAAATAAAATTAGTATCTACAAAATTTGAATGTAATTAATGAAAAACTGTATTGATGGCTTTATAAAAGTACATGTAGTGAGGACTCATTCCTGTAATCACTGCTGCTTGGCACTTACAAAATGCAGGAAATGATCAGTTATTTCTATGTAGTTACTAGTTTTTAATGCTTTATATCTGCAGTTAAGATAAGATAATTTTGTTGAATTCTTAACCTAGCACCTGGCAATTAATACCTAGAAGATCTATCACAGATTTATTGAATAAAAGAAAAACCAGGTTTATAACATGATTATTGAGCAGAAGTACAATAACACTACCAATTTAAATCACATGTGACACAGATAAATTTTGCTCAATGAACATTTCTTCATTAAATTAGTACACTGAACCTAGTTGGGCCCCTGTCTTGGTATAATGACCCAACTGAGGAAATACATTTACAAGATACTCTGGAACTGATCCAACTGATCAAGCCCTAAATTTGTTTTTGATCTGCTTGGCTGATCTAGATCTCCTATGCTGCACCCCTACATGTTATTTGGACTGGACACACTCGAGTATCTCACTACTCACTTAAGAAAATCTCTTTCTTAATGGCTTGTGCCGAAGTCTGTGTGCCTTTCTTTTCTCCTTAACCTTGTTTTTATAACTTCTCATTGAACTAATTCCCTGAACCTAATCTCCAAGGTGATGGATGGCTGAGATTAAATCTTGCCTCACTTTAAATCAATGGTTGAGATTAAAACATGGTCAGTAAATTATATACTTTACTTTTCCTATGTTTTGTTGGCTCAATAGCCAACTTAATTAATTATGTGCTTTTCCTAAGTTAGACGAAGTTACAAGAGCAAGTTACTTAATACTTGAGTATCTTAAGGAGACTTTGGGTGATTTTTGCACACCTAGGCACTTAGGCTTGTGCAAAAGTACTTTCCTAAGCTACAAACATCAACACTCCCTCATAGCAAGGGAGGTACTTCTGCCACTTGGAACTGACTCCGATCTTGGAATTGCATTCGCTACCATCGCTGCTCCCTTTAACTGGAAGCCTTCCTTGCCACTTGGTTTGTAATCATCGTCAAAGAATTGTTCCCTTTGGACTTGTTCCTAGGAGTCTTTTGCTTTTGAACATCTTGTAAAATCATCTCACACCATGAGACCTTCTTGATGACTTGGAAGGAAAGGCTAGTTCTTCGCACTTGAACGTGAAGGTTGACTCCCTCTGAATTGTTGAACATTTGGAGCTTCCCGCTCCTTGTTCTTTGTCAATGTTATGCTTCTTTCCATGGCTCAAATATGCCGGACTTGTAGCCTATACAAGTTTCCCTCTCTAAGTCCAATGATGTGGTCATCGTTTGAGCTAGATCCCATCGGTTTGATCAGTGCATGTCTATTTTGGAATGGTACAAAAAACCCCTTCGTCTCTATCATAGAACTAAGAGGAAACTTCTTCTGAGTTTCAACACCCAAAGCACGTCCTTCACTTCCAACACACCACTTGAATCCAATCAGTTTTAAAAACTGGTTGGCTCTGAACCGGTAACTGGTCAAACTGGCCGATTAGCAAGCCCACCAGGTCAAACCTGCTTAAAAACCTAGTTTACCTCCTCATTTTGCCTTTTTTTTGCCTGAACCGGTCCTAACCAGCTGGTTTATTTCTAGGGCGACTATAACCCCCACAAAATGCATTTTTGTGAGTTTTGAAGCTGGTTTGAGAGAATTTTGGGGTTGTTTTCCTCCAAAAATAGCCCCTCCAAGAAAAACATGCCTACCCTCTCAGTTTCTTGACACATCTCAACCTTAACAATGTTGGAAATTAATGGTAATGTTAAATTCTTAAAGTAACAGTGACATTTCCTTTAATTTTCATTTTCATCCTTTTACTTAAATTTTTAACATTACCATGAAATGACTCGGGATGTTTGAAAGTGGTTTCAACCTCATTGGATTTCATATGGAGAAACTAGAATTTTAGATTTCACTCAAAATTCACCAGAGTTAATGGTTTTCAAGATTTCATGGTTTAGGGGTTTGCAATGTTTCCATTTGATTCCATCATGCGTGAGGATATGAGATTGGCATTTGATCAAGAGCATGAAGCCCTTTAAGAACCTTGATCATGGTGGCATTGATTGTTGAACTTTGTTGATATTGGTGATATTGATTGTTGAACTCCTCTACCATAGCCTTAACAAGAATGCACCCTTCACTCAAAAGAAAACAATTGGTTAGGCATGCTAATCTTTTTCTACCACATTATAAGGTTGAGGAGATGAACCCTTCACTCAAACCAAAATAATTGGTTAGGCATGTTAAACCTTTTCAATTCTATCATGTTATAAGGTTGAGCAATCCAAGTCTGAATACTTTGAGCTAGATGATGTTCATGTATCTTTTGTTGATGATGTTTATGTATTTCTGGTAGCGTTGAATCAATGATGAGTTTCATGAGTGACCATGTTGGTCAGTGATTTGTAGTTTTGATGTCTATTTTTGCTACTACTACTAAAGTTGTAGAGGAGTTTTAGGAGTCTCGAAGGTATATTATTTATGTAGCTTATGTTGATGATCTCTTGTCTAGTAGTGGTGATGAGTTTGATCATGATGAGGAGTGATCATGTTGTTGATTACTGATATGTAGACTTGTAGTATTTTAGTGACCCCATAGCTTAGAGAATTGTTTTTGAACTCTAGAGGCCATTTAGAGCCTCATTGATTATGTATTTTGTTGCGGAAATGTATTGCACTCTTTGCCATTTTGATATATTCACCTTTACATGGTATATAGATGAGCAAACCTTGCATATTTTGTTTCTATTGACTTGGAATCATGGTTTTAAATATTAAAAATAGTTTTTCATTAAAAATTAATTATCTAATGTATTTTTTTAAACCGGTTCGTTTAGACCTGACTAGTCTCGGTTCGACCGGTTCCGGTTCATTAGGTGGACCGGTCTGGTCACTGGTTCCAGTTTTTAAAACATTGACTCAAATTGGAATATCACTATTCCAAATCCCTTCACTATATGTTTGGTATCAACATCGAACTACATGTGCAACTATGAGTCCCACTTTCTCAAGTTGTAAAACAACACCCGTGTGTTGAGAAATGTAACAAATATTAGTGTTCATAATTGTATTTGAGTTATGATGCAATGTATTTGTCAAAAGAAAGAAAAAAAAATTATTCTAAAAGAACAACTTATTTTATGAGCGTGGGTTTCATGCTCTATGTATTTTGTTTCTAGGTCAAGCCTCCATTGAAAGCTTTTAGGGTTGTGTCAAAAGTTTGTTAGGTCCCTATAATTCTAGTGATTCCCCCATTGCTTGTCATTGTAGCCCTTATTGTTATTGTTGTGCCCCTTTTGTCCCCATATTATTATTATTGTGCCCCATAAAAGCCCCTTAGACTACTATATATAGAAAAGAGGTTTTGTTATTTTTATCATCCAAGAATTGTTCATTTGTGTAATGTAAAGGAGGTTGCCCTCTCGAAGAGGTTGATTTTGAAGTCGTTGCTCTATCTTTTCTTCTATTTTTTGCGTTGGTTGCATAACGATTAGTATCAGAGCTTTGGATTCTAGGGTTTCGCTGCTTCAAATAGGTCATTGTGGCATTTTCTCTATAAATTTTTTTCTACAACATTTCAAAAGCTAAAATTAAAACCCATTTGAGCCAAAATCTTGATGAACCTCGGGTATATTTTCGGAGATATGATCCAAGGAAGTTAGGGTTTTTACAGGCTCCCGAATTATATTTCAAATAGGTGACTTGGGGAAAATCGTCATAACTTTCTCTCTGAGAATCAGATTGAGATTTCGTAAAAAGTTACAGAAAGAGGACGACCTGTAGTTTTCTGTGTATCTGTTTCAGGTCCAAAGGTCAAAATAGTGACACATGGCACGTCGTACACAACCTATAATCCAGTCATTATGGGAGATTTGACATAACTCTTCCTTGGAGAATCCAATCTTGATCAGACTTGTGGGGTTGGAAAGAGGACTCAGAAGGCTATCGTAGGGCGAAATTATAGACCTTGGAGACCTGAAATTACAGAGATAAAACAAATTCAATATCGAGCTCCTACAAAGTGAAAAAAGGTGTGTAGTTCTTTTTTTAAATTTTGCATAAGTTTGGTTTGAAAAATTAGTTTGATGGAATTCAAAGGGCATAGTGAAGCATAATTATCATTAATTTATAAATCTCAAACAAAAGGGTTCAATGATGGAGCACATTGAGGAATTCCAAAAATTGAATATAAGGGTAAAAGATATTCTAGAGGAGCATATGATTGATGTGTTCATAGGGACTTTAAACGATAAAATCCAACATGAGGTTTACCTTTGGGAACCTGATTCATTGGAGAAGGGATTCAGGTTGGCAAGAAAAATGGAAAGCAAAATTATGGCAACAAGGAAGCCTACCACTCACAACTATAAAGATGGAAGTGTTGTTGCCCCTAGCCTTTGACAACCCACAAGGTTGACACCACAACAATTGGAAGAAAAAAGAGCAAAAGGGCTTTGTTATAGTTGTGATAACAAATACATTAAAGGTCATAAGTGTGCCGATAAGAAATTAGTTGACATAGATTGTGAAGAGGAGGAAGAAAATGAACAAGAAACGTCAAAATAAGAGGATGTACACTAGGAATAAACCCTAGAGAAAGAAGAAATGAATCCGACCATATCTTGTAATGCATTGGCTGGAATTACCACTCCTCAAACTATCAATGTAGAAGGACATATAAAGAAGAAAAAGGTAATATTGTTGATTGATTTGGGCAGTACCCATAATTTTATTCATTCTAAAATATCCAAGGAATTGAATTGCTTCTTGTATCCAGCACCAAAGTGTCAAGTGATGGTTGCAAATGGAGGAACCATAAATTGCTCTGGAAACTGCCATAATATCAAGCTATCCATGGGAGAATATGTATTGAATAGCCCAATGCTTTTTATTCCATTGGGTGGTGCTGATGTTCTACTAGGAGTCCAATGGCTCCAATCTTTGGGTACGATAGCTTTTAATTTTCAAGAAATTTTCATGATTTTTTTTCTTGGATGGAAACGAAGTTGAATCAAGGGGTATCACAGGAAAACCGGGAAATATAATAAGTTCTAACAGAATGACAAAGATTCTAAAGAAAGAACAACGAGACGTAATTGCACAATTATGTTTGCTAGAGGTTCCCACATCGAAATCATCCATTTCTCCAGATCTCGAAAAAGTCTTGGACAATCATTCCAAGGTATTTGAGACTCCCAAAGGCCTCCCACCTATTCGTGATCATGATCATGCTATTAATTTGATTTTAGGAAGTGTTCCTCCAAACATCAGGCCTTACATATATCCTTATGTCCAAAAAGAGTGAAATTGAACATATGGTTGCAGAAATGCTAGAGGCTAGTATAATTCAACCTAGTCAAAGTTCTTTCTCTGCTCTAGTAGTATTAGTTCACAAGAAGGATGGATCATGGCGCATGTGTCTAGATTATAAGGAGCTCAACAAGCTCACTATTAAAGATAAATTTCTCATTCCTTTCATTGATGAATTATTGTATGAATTGCATGCATCAATTTAATTCACCAAGTTGGATCTTCGTTGAGAATATCATCAAATCATAATGAAGACTAAAAACATTCCAAAAACAACATTTAGAACTCATGAGAGTCATTATGAATTTTTTATCATGCCTTTTGGCCTTACTAATGCACCTTCTACATTTCAAAGTTTGATGAAATCCATTTTCAAACCCTTCTTTAGAAAATTTGTGTTAGTATTTTTTAATGATATACTAATCTACAACAAGTCTTGGAAGGATCATGTCCAACATGTTGACATGGTGTTCAAACTATTGGAGGAGAAACAATTATATGAAAAAATCTCCAAATGTTTCTTTGGAGTACAAGAGGTGGAATATATAGGTCATATTGTATCTTATGAAAGTGTTAAGGTAGACCCTAGCAAAATTGAAACCATTTAAGGAATGGAAAATCCCCACATCCATAAAGCATCTACGAGGATTTCTCGGGTTGATAGGATATTATCGCAAGTTTGTTAAGAATTATGGGAGAATAGCAGCACCTCTAAAAACATTATTGAAGAAATATGCATTTTCATGGACTCCAAAAGCAACAAAGGCCTTTGAATGTATTAAACAAGCAATGTGCCAAGCACCAGTCTTAGCTACATCGGACTTCACAAAAACCTTTATTGTGGAATGTGATGCCTCAGGAAATGGATTTGGTGATGTTTTAATGCAAGAATAAAGACCCGTTTATTTCCAAAGTCGTCCAATCAAAAGAAAGTATTTACACAAATCTATTTATGAGAAGGAAATGTTGGAAATACTACATGCACTTAAGAAATGGCGACCCTACCTAATGGGAAGACACTCCAAGGCAAAAACAGATCATGATAGCCTTAAATACTTTTTGGAACAAAGATTATCTTCAGAAGAGTTGCAAAAATGGGTCACAAAGATGTTGGGCTATGACTTTGAAATCATCTACAAAAAATGGAAGCAAAATGTTGTGGCAGATGCACTCTCAAGAAAGGATGAGTATGTTGAAGCATTTCTTTGCGCCATTTCTATTATCCAACCAGATTGGATAAACAAAGCAAGGGGTGAATGAAAGAATGATGAGGAAGTGTGGGCACTCATTCAAAAGATACAATAAGATCCCAGTACATTTGATACATTTAGCTGGAAAAATGATTCAATATGGTACAAGGATCAGTTATACCTATGTAAGAATTCCCAACTCAAACAAAAGATCCTTAAGGAATTGCACACCTCTCCCTTAGGACAGTACTCAGGATTTCTAGAAACCTAGCACAGGGTTAAGAAGGATTTTTTTTGTGATGGCCTTAAATCGGATATTCAAAAGTTTGTGGTGGAATGTTTGGTTTGCTAACAAAATAAGGTTGAAACAATTAAGACCCCAGGACTATTACAACCCTTATTCATTCCAAGCCAATGTTAGGAGGAGGCTTCAATGGATTTTATCACAGGTTTACCCAAGTCCGAAGGAAAGAGTGTTATCATGGTGGTAGTTGGCAGACTTACCAAGTATGCACACTTTTGTGCATTTTCTCATCCATTGAAAGTGAGTACAGTTTCTACTGCATTTATGGAAACAATTCAAAAGCTACATGGAAACCCAAAGATTATTGTAAGTGACAGAGATCCCATTTTCACTGGAAATTTTTGGACATAATTATTTTCTTGTCTTGGGACTCAATTAGCTCATAGCTCATCTTATCATCCTCAATCTGATGGGAAAACTGAGATAGTAAATGAATTTTTGGAAGGATATCTTCGCTGCTTTGTATCTGATAAACAAAGACAATGGGTCAAATTGTTGCCTCTGGCTTAATGGTGGTATAACACTTCCTTCCATACTGCAACAAAAATGACCCCATTTATGGCACTTTATGGATATCATCCACCATCCATCACATCATATTTGAGAGAAAATTCTAAGGTTCAAGTAGTGGAAGATCACATCGAGCCTCACCAACAATTTCTCCAACTCTTAAAGGATAACCTTACCTTGGGTCAAAATAGAATGAAACAGCAGGCAAATCAACATCGCAGCGAAAGAAGTTTTGATGTAGATGATTGGATATTCCTACGGCTACAACCATATAAACAAATGTCCCTCAAGCAAGCTAAGAAGGATAATAAATTATCACCAAAGTATTATGGCCCGTAGAAGGTGTTGCAAAAGATAGGTACTATGGCATACAAATTGGAACTTCCTACAGCTTCCCGTGTTCACCCAGTTTTCCATGTTTCATGCTTAAATAAGGTTATAGGTGACAATATTCTAGTTCAAACAATATTTCCAGAACTTGATGAGGAAGGAGAAATCATATTGGAACCTGAAGCAGTCAAAGAAACAAGAACTCAACAGCTACGAAATCGATCAATTTCAGAGTATCTCATCAAGTGGAAGAACTTACTCGTTGAAGATTCCACATGGGAGGATTAGAATTTTATACAAAAGCACCCAGAACTACTCAAGCATTAATGACAACACTTTTTTGAAGGAGAGGGGCATGTTAGGTCCCTATAATACTAGTGATTCCCCCATTACTATTGTCATTGTATCCCTTATTGTTATTGTTGTGCCCCTATTGTCCCATATTGTTATTATTGGTGCCCCATATAGAATCCCAGTATTGTGATTTTTTGTGCCTTTTATATTATTATTGTTAGGTCAACTTGTTATATTGTGCCCTTAGACTCCTATATATAGAAAGGAGGTTTTTTCATTTGAATCATCCAAGAATTGTTCATTTGTTGTAATGTAAAGGAGGTTGCCCCCTCGAAGAGGCTGAATTCTAAGGCGTTGATCTATCTTTTTATCTTTTTGTGAGCTGGTTTCCTAACATTTTGTCACTCGGAAGGCCTCTCACCATTATCCATGGTCATACTAATTCACTAGTTCAATATACCCCTCAACCATCATTGTTTGACACTGTAAATGCCTCCTCCCACATTTACTCGCTTTTATAGGCTCCCTAAGGTAAACATGAGATATGTGCTACTATGAAATGACCCAAGCTCCAAGTTTCGGTAGTGGAAGTTGTGCCTATAACCTGAAAACTTTCTGACATCCCTTAGGGACTACAGACCACTCATCAGTTAGATAACCACCCTAGGTGATCAATCCTTGATCTGGAACTCATTTTGATTGAACTAACTCCATAATTGCACCCTTGACACAATTTGCAAGATGCTATGAGGATTTAATTGCACTCATAAGCCTACTTCCATGTAGTTATGACCCAAAAACTCCAATTCTATGCTAGCGGTTTTGAGATGTAAGCCACTTTTCTAGGCTAGCCTCCAAACCACTGCCCAGAACTGCTGATAACTTTCCATAAACACAAACAAGATGCTAACAATGTTGACCATTCATATTTAGAACAAGAACTTAACTTATCCATTCCTAATCTAGGAAAGACATTTTGTCAAACATATGATAAACATATAAGCTACATGTCATGAATGCATATATGATCATAAAATTATGAACTTCATCTGAGAATCACCAAGAGGGTCTAATTCCATCTTAAGCTAGCTGCAATAATATTTTGTATTCCATACATTCATCAACCATTGAATAACTTATAGAAGCATAAACAAGAACCATAGCTAGAGCACATCATAGAACCATGCTTATATGAGCATATAACCACGATAGAAACCATGACATATAAACTATAAAAAACTCATAATAGCAAGTACTTGTGCTCATAAATCACAATAGGGAAAATAAATTATATTAACATATGCAAAATCCAACCAAGTCAAGGACTTATACGCACCACCCAACCATAGAATGGGTTGAACCAAATATTTCTTTCATCCAATCACCCCATGCCATATTCCAAGCATGAATGTGGAATCACATGGGATAAGCTAAGAAAAAATCAAATAGGGAATCCAGAGGTTAAATCACTTCCACCCTCAAGCTATCGTGACCTCACCTAAACTGGTCCCGATATCCCAAAACCAAACCAAGCTTGGATGCCTCAGAATTCCTTCACCATACTTTGAGGAATTTTCCTCTCTCCACCCACCTGTCGAGGGCTTCCTAAAGAAAACCATCTCCACCCCCAACCCTTGGGATTTTCCGAAGACCACCTCACCTAGTTTCAAAACCTTTTGACAATCCAAATTTCAATCATGAATGAATTCCATCACACCATGGCTATCCAGGAAATGGAAAGGGAAGGCTGAAACCATTGTCAATCCAAGAAAAACCCATGTCCATGACAACAAATTAACTAAGTAAAAAAATGCATGTACCATGCATTCACACCTCAGCTAGGAAATCACACATGCAACCTGTTACTTGCAAAATCCTCTTGCTCAAGTTGTTGATCCAACCTTCTCCTTACGCTCCCTTGCTTTCCTTTTTTTTCCCTTTTCTTTTCTTTTCTTGCTTGTTTTCTCCTCTTGGAGCTCTCTCTCTCTCTCTCTCTCTCAATTGATCCAGGCTAAAACTAACAAAAGCTAAGCCAAAACTTATGAGTTGTTTCATTGATTCCTTTTTATTATTGATGTCTCATTTTCTTCATTTTCCCTCTAATTTCCCTTGCATGCATATTTGTGTCTCTTCACCTTCCTTTTTCTCCCATTTTCCTTTATTTCTAATTATTAAATGCTAATTATTTCCTCTTTACCTTTGACAATGCATTTGCCAATTTTCAAAGCCATTATTAAGACACATGTGATTCCCACTAAAGCGTTTACCCAACATTTAGCTTGGAATATGTGTCCCATGAACTTGGTCTTATTTTTCCTTTATTATCCTTTATTACATGAAACTTAACCTGGGGTTGTTATAGATACCCCCTTGTTAGGATTATTTACATTAGGATCAACGTTGCAAGGTACCACCTTCCACGGCATTAAATCTCCTTCTCACATAGTTTCTAATCACTAATTGAGATTATACAAGATCCAATTCTCAACTTTCCTTTTGTCACTTCATTGAATATTCAAAATTTAATGAAGCTCACAAATGGTCCTATTATGCACAATATAGTGTGCCGTCCTTTGCCAACAAAATTCGCTTTCGATATTCCGAAATTCAAAGGGAAGCTAGGGGAAGACCTAGCTAACCACATTATGATCTTTTATATGTGATGTTCCTCAAACAATAGCACTAAAGAATCAATTCATTTGAGACTCTTTCAATGCACCTTAATTGACCCCTTGGCCAAATGGTATGCTAGTGAGAAAACATGTGCTCATAGAGACTTTGCATCCATACTAAGGCCTTTCTTACATTTTTCTAGTTACTAGTACGTCATGAAATGCGACTAGAAATACTCACTAAGTTTAGGAAAATATCGTCTACTCATGTCATGGACCACATCCACGAACATAGTAGATGTTGAAATTTCTACAAAATTCAAGTTCTCCTTAAAATTATTTTAGATTTATTCCTCAAGTATCATTTTCTAGTCATATAAAAAGTTGTTGTTACAACCATGCCTCAAAATGAGGTAGAAATCATTGTAAAAGCTCCACATTTAGAGCTAATATATGATAAGTTGGGATACTTATATATAGTCATCCTTGATGGTCCTGTTGATGGTGCTGGAAATCCATCAATCAAGGGGTTTCCCCGATATGATGTCCCAATTAGACCTCATAGCATTTGGACTAGGAGCCCCATCTAGAGTATCGGCCCAACAACCATGTATCATTGTAGATTTTCCTTGGCTACAAATTTCAACACAAAAGAGTAATGCAAATGTATTTTCGAATCAACAAGTGAGTATGCCTTGTGAAATGTTTAGCTATGGAAAGTATCAAGGTCCTTCTATCGAAAGGGAATAGAAAAATGGGCCATTTAAAGACAAGTAATAATACTAATCTAGAAAAGGCACACAATAATTTACATATGAATGAATGGTTGATCAACCAACGAAATAGTTCACAAGGAAGTAATAATTGTTAAAGAAAATACAATACACCTTCAACAAGATAAGTACCAAAGCCACAAAATTAGTTCCATTTCCTTAGTACAGATGAAAACAACATGCATCGCAAACATTCAAAGAATAGTATTACAATATTCACGACATATGCATGAAAGTGTGTTGGCTCAACAAGCGTCTAAATCAAGTAAAAGTTACAAAATACATCAAGTCAATGAACACCACTAGCCCTAATAGTGGAGAATTAGAGTAGTCACTTTCTCCTCCAAAATAAAGTCTATCTTCCTCTCCAATGCCTAGTAGGAGGAGCCAAGGTGAAAAAGTCCTCTGCATGTACAATGAGGGTGTATATATAACAAATGGGGTGATCATTCACCTCCCATGTGACCCTTAAACTACCCTCATGGCTGTTTGACTTCTCTATGACCTTTCAACTCCCACATGAATTTTCACATTTCATGGATGACTCTTGGACTTACACTTTTACAATACATTTTCCAATGTTGAATTACATATTCCAAAAAATGATGTGCCACATGATGACTGACAACATGACATGACATGACACTGGTGACATGTATTGTATGATGACATGGCAGTGTCAAGTCACTCTTTGTTGTTGCTTCCTTTCTGTCTTACTGAAATATGGAACAACATGCTCTTCTTCTTCCTCGTCCTCATGACTTGAAGATAGGGAGTCTCGCATGTGGTCTTGGCACTCAACTACTGTTGCAAACTGATGTCCCTTTGTCTTCTCATGATGGGTCAAATTATCTTTGTTGCTACAAGGGTATCTTATAGCATGGTCTCCTTCTCCATCTCCTTTATCCTCATCATGTCATAACATGATATAATACCTGTGTCTGTAATGCACTCATGACAAGACAACATCAATCTGATAAACCCTTAATCTAAGATGTTGCATGCTTATCCACTGACTAAGCCAGAACCGGGTGGCAGGTTGAGGGAGAGGCTCAACAACTACACAATTGCATAGGTTAGGAAATCAAGGGTCAGGCTTGAGCCATGAGACTGTGTAATGCACAATTCTGGCTTGGACTAAGCAAATAAATTGTGCATTTGGGGAGCTCAGGGAGCTAGGCCATGAGATTGAGAATTGATTCTGCCTATTGTTCAGTTCTAGAGGGAAGATGAGGCTAGGGGATTGCACAATTGTGTAGTTTAGGAGCTCATGGATAAGGCTTGAGCCTTGAGATTGTACAAAGCGCGTACTGACTAGGAAGGAGAGAGAAATTGAGCAGTTTTGGAGGTCAAAGGCTAAACTTGAGCACTGTGATTGTGCGGTGCGCAGTCCTAGAAAATAGAGACAACACATTGCATAGTGCCAAGGGACAAGGATGTTGCTAAAGGAGTTAGACTACATAGTGTGTAGTTCAGGCTAGGCAGAATGAGGCTGAGTGGCCCGGTCGAGGAGTTTTCCTAGTTGGACTAAGTGTTGGATTAATGATATGAAGAGGAGAAATAGAAAGACTCTGAGCATGATAAAAAACTTAGATCACTTGAAGACACAAAAAGGAACACTCAGAGCATATGAACAACATACCTTCCTCAATGCAACAACTTTGCGACAACTCCTACCAAGTGCGACACAAAAGCTACACTTTGCAATGAAAGTAGCGGCACTTGTGTGATAGTGCTTGAAACTTTGGAAATGAGTGTGAAACATGCATGCATGATAAGAAAAACTCATTATCACAAATATTTCACCTTGAAACAAGCCAAAATTCCACTTTACATGATAAGTGACAATTCCCACGCCAAAAGATGACACTTGTGATATGATAAGAAAAGTGCGAATGACACTTGCAATATGTAAATGACAGTGAAAAAAACACATGCTAGGACAAAGATAACATGAAAATGACATTAATTGAAGTGAATGCAAGCGAAAAATATAGTTGTAAACATGAAAATGACACTTGCGAAGATGAAAGTGCGCAAAAGGCAATAGTGGAAGAAACTCACAAAAATAGAAGTACGATTGCAAACGAAATGAGGGGTTGTCATCGACAGTGCGCACTGATTGCCGATATAGGTTGAATATTGCAAATGCACTGTCTTAGTGGACTATGCCACGCTTTTTCAATAATGCGTGAAGGAATGATTTCATGAATGCATTACAAACTGACCATGTGTGAGTAGGGGACTTTGACACTTACGATCCATAAGAAAGCTCAAAGACTTAACAAAGCATCGAACGACCAAGAAGTGACTATGGAACAACCAATCGCAAGATCCACAATAGGCCAACCATTGGGGGTCCCATAAGGCCAAGCCTTTTTGAATAGAACAAAGATTTTACGTCATGTGAAATTTTGGCCCAATTACAATTTTGCATTAAAATCTTTTCATCATCTCCACAACCTGAGACATATTTTTTTCTATCTCATCACCACGCCATATCTCCATGATACAAAAGGCACTTTATGCTAGTCCTAGTGTGATGCGATGAGAATATTCATGATAATTGGTGAAGGGGAAATCCATCTTGCACCTTCCATCAATAATTCTTAGGGACATCACATGTTACTTTCCAAGGAAGGTGCGACATGACATGAGTTTTAACATTAGGTAATGGGATTAATATTGTCCCACACAACTGTCAATAGCGCATGCACCCAAATAGTCCATACATACTACATGTCGAGGGGGAATACAACATGATGTGAATCCTCTTGTCAAATGTTAGGTAAATCTTCATTCGTGCCCTCCATCAATAGTGCCTACTCTAAATCAACCAATGCATACAACTCAATGAGGGAGGCACAATGCGACATGTTTCTTCACATTAACCAACGAGGATTTTCCTGTCCCACGTTAACCCAAAATCCATTGAAATCAAAGTTCTTTCTTATAAATAAATCAAGGCTTATTCAACCAAAATACAAGTTTGTGCAAGCCATGCACAATCTTATGTACACTAAGGGTTCCTAAGGCACTACCGAGTTTTCCTTGGGTTTGGGGGTGGCTCAGAGCATACCCACGATGAGAATGAAACTAGTTAAATCCTAGTTGTTACCACTATGCAAACTTGGTTGCGACAACGTTTTATTTACACAGGGATGATAAAAATGTTGCTAATAAAAATTAACTGTCTGACTTCATGCAACCAATCATAGTTGCATATAAAATAAATAAACATACATATCCAACCATGTAAATGGATTTGAACATGGGAAAATATCAACAAACAAAAAGATCTCCAAGCCCCTATCAAAAACCACAAAGGCCACCAAATCCCTCATCACCATGAAAACATTCACATACAACATTTCATCAAGATACTCTCATAACATACTTCCTCTATAAAGCTCAATACCATGCAAATTATATAGGTGCCTACATCCATGAAGTTCTCTTATTAATGGAAAGTAACGGTAAGCTTTGTTGAACCTTTAATAGCATACAACACATGGATAACCTTCATAGCCTATTAAGTAACTCACTGTCTAAAACAAGTCAAAGAACAATGAGATTCATAATCATATATGATGAATGAAATCACATGTTATATCATATTAACTAAAGGACTTCAAGCATCCATGCACCACACTACTCCCTACTCTCATGAAGGAGTTTGCAACCTCCAACAAGGCAATGAATCATGACATTTTCAAATTGTTATTATAGAAGTCACAAACAGAAACAAATTAGATGAAGCATATTAAGAAAACATGCATATTCATGCAAGTAACTCTACAAATCATGAGAATATCAACGAACACATAGATCCATAAGTTAATAACCATGCAAACATCTAAAGAAAAACATACACCATAATCATATAGAGATATCAACTTCTTCCCGAGATAGAGTTAGTCCATGCACTCAACACATAAAATTGCACTCCAAATGGGGTAGCCCACCATTATGATTATGGAAATGAGCTTCCAAAACTTGTAAACATCTAAAAATGGCTAAAAATCATGAAATCATAGATCAATCTTGGCATATCAGACAACCTACACATAACTAAGAAAGTTGAAACCACATAACTCAAAGAACTCATAATCACCATAGATATAAAAGTTAGCTGGTCAATCATGAATAAATAATGAATTTTTCATCCTTATATAAATGGTAAAGGATTTATCAATGATCATCAATCAAATAAGGCATATTACAATCTATGGGCTAACATGCATAATCCATGAATACTGATTTGAATTAGCCTGAGATGGTTGAAAATTAAAGGGGGAATTTCCACTCTCCTCCCAACAATAGGCCAACTACACTACAACCTTTCTTGCAACTGACTACCCTTGAGCCAGATCTAGGGTTTGAGGAATTGATTGCATAAGGAAAGTTTAAACTAGTGGTTTGCTCATTTACTGAGTTTCATACCTTCGATACATGATTAGAAAAATTGAGTTTGAAACGCAGTTAGGGGAGTTCATTCCCAACGTCACAGAGCTCAAAATCAAGGTCACGAAGCACCAACTCCAAGTTGCAACTAGATAATCATCTTCAGCTCTATCCTCAATCATCTATTTCTTGCCTCCACTAATATACGTCGTCTCGCATTAGTTCTTGAACACCTTCTGACAGTAGCTAGAACCAATGTACGTTAGTGAGCTAGGACTCAGAATGAGTCCCAAAAATATCCCGAAGAAGCCCACTCTTTACCCAACGAGAGTTGTCTGTCTCAATCTACCTCTCTTTTATTTTTCCTTTTGGTCCTTTCATATCCTCTTGTGAGTGTATCCCTTCATTTTTTTCATGTCCCAACATGAAACATCCATAATTTACTTTATCCATTCCCATCTTTTCTAGGTGCCATGCAGTGGCTTACCACTTCCTCCCTCTTCATGTGTGTATGGACATATTCACAAAATGAAATAGATATCCAATAGGAAAGTAACAGGTGAAACCCACTAGAACACCACCAATAACTATGTCTTTTAATTTAGCTGGTAGGGGTCATGGATTTAAGCAAAACACATGGACAACAAGATTTCCTCAAACTAAGGATTCATAAGGTTGTCTAACCTTTAGTTGTGTTAATTAATTAATAATTATTACTATATATTTAATAGAGGTTCATCCAGTGATGGTCCATCCATGTTGGCATTACAATCACAATAATCATTACAATAAGTAGGAGTAGAAGAAGGGGATGTGAAAGAAAGGAGGCCTTAGAGATGGCTCAAACGTTGAGAACTGGTAAGTGCAAGGAGATGAAGAGAGTACGTAAGATGCCAGTTTGAAGAAGTATATACCTTTAAAGTTAGATATTGTCCCCATGTAATATGTCTTAGATCTTTGATATGAATGAAGGCAGGAATACTACACACGTGAAACCAATGGTTCCAAGTGAAAGCATTGACCATAAAAATGGACAATAGTCTAAATACATGAATGATTAAAGTAGTATTTTGGAACAATTGTGTAGAGGTATGGCGAAGGCGGGGGCCTCAAGGGGAATCATTTAGGAAAGTGGATGGAACATACTAATGTGTAGGTGGTAACCTGTTGATGCCAGTGGTGAAATGTCTCAGTAAATATATATCCTCGAGATGTTCAGGATGGATTTTAGAACACGATGCAACATTGTCTACATAAGTGGGGATGAGGTGAGAAAGGTTATGGAATATATAATTCATTGCTCACATAAAGGTGGCTCCAACATTCTTAAGACCAAAAAGAATAACACAATATGTGAAGGCATCCCATGGTGTGGTGAAGGCAGTTTTGTACTGATATACATGGCATATTTGGATCTAATTATAGCTTGAAAAGACATCCATAAAGGATAGGGCCTCGTGGCTTGCATAGGCATCAATGAATTGGTTAATGAATGGTTTTGGAAAATTGTCTTTGAGACATGTTTTGTTTATATCTTGAAAACAATGCAAAAACGAATGCTTCCTTGCTTTTCAGCATAGGGATTAGATTAAAAACCGATGAAGTGTGTGCAATGGGGTAAATGAAGTTGAATTTGTGAAGCTTGTTGTTTTCAACTTTAATTACCATTTCCTTTGAAGGGTGTAATGGTCATTTCTTTTGTTGGAATGGAAAAACATCTAGAAAATTCATCGATGCAAGGTTTGACTATGGTAGGGTCAAGACCAAGAATATCTACATAAGACTAGGTGAAGTCATCTTTAAATTCTTGAAAGAGATATTTGTAGGTAGGTACTTCGTTAAGGGAACAAGTTTCCTCTTATGTGATTTATTTAATGATACATGGTTTTATAGAAATTTCAGCTTGATGATGGGGTAGATATTAGCCATGTTACATTCTGCAAAGGCATCTAGTACTAGTATTGGGTTCTTGAACCAATCAACATGGCTAGGCAGGATGAAATATTTAGTATCAATCATAAAAATTGTAGTGGTTGTGGTGGGTTGAAATGCAACTCATGGAAAAAAGAATGAGTGGCGATGAATTTCATCCCAGGGGTACTTTGGTGCCATCATAGCCTCAAATATGTCTTTGCTAGAATGAAATACTTGAGTAATGGTAGTGAGCTAGGGGATGTATGAGCTAGATGAAGCACGTGGAGGTGTTGAACACGTCACAAATGTGTGACATGATGCTAGGTTCCATGGGGTTTACAACAGTGGAGATAGTGCAAACCAAATGAGCTAGTGCATGATATCATTGTGGCATTGAGTTATTAAAGGAAGAAATTATATCAAGATCGATATAATTTGAGCAAACAATGGAGGATATGGTTCCCATGGATGAGGAAATATAACAAATATGAATTGTGATGATCATGAGTCCTAGGAATACAAAATATTTCTTACCTTAAGGTATTAGGTGATTGTGTTAAGGCAAATAATACCTTCGACTCTTGCTTTGGTGTAGGAATGGTCACTAGAGAAGTTGGGCCATTCCTAGCAAATAGTGAGTAAGGGGAGCCCTGGGTTGATCACAATGTTGATGGAATTTTGTAGATGTTCAAGAATGTACATGCTTCGTACTCCAGTCATTCTTAGGCTACAATGTGGAGTGATTGTGGGGAAAATATAGCTGACATGATTTCCTTCCCCACATAATACACATAGATAACAACTACATGTCTTCATCAAGGTGGATAGACAATAGATAATAGTTGTATACTATAGAGTGTTCAAACTTGTTGTAGGTGTGATTGATGGTATAGGTGCAATTTCTTGATGAAATGCGACCAATACATCTTCATATCATGGGAGATCAAGATAGAGGCGAGTACAATGGCCATGTGAAATTCAAATGAGTATAATGGCGACGGGTTTGTCGAGAAGCTAGGAGCGTTTATTGTGAGGCTTCATAGGAAAAGAGTCGAATACATCAACCAAATGAAGAAGCAATATGTCCCATAGGCTATCTTTAGCCTCGTGGATGTTAAAATATTTTTTTCTTTTTTTCTTTCTATTTAAAAGCAAATAATTATAATTACTTTTGAGATATATCTGAACCCTCTATGGAAACCAATCATATGGACTACCTACAATCCTAGAAACATGAGAATAATTACCCACTCAAGATGATATTACTAATTTCTAAATTTATTAACTCTTACCCAATTAAATGTAATGTCAATTTTTATATAGTATAGACACTGGACCCAAATTCATCTCTCCCAAATTATGTAAGAAAAAAAAATGTTAACCTAACTTCGATACCTTAAAAATCAATTTCGTGGACTAATTACCACCCTCAAAATATGGTACTAGTCCCCACTCAAAAATAATGGTGATGCCACTTTGGAAGTGTATGATACAGGTGGACTTTGGTACAATGTAAAATCACACTTTTTAACACAATAAGGATGGTTATGATGATGATGCCACTTTGGAAGTTTAAGATACCGGTAGACTTTGGTAGAATGTAAAATCACACTTTTTAAAACAATAAGAATGAATAAGAATGGTTAAAAATAATAATGAATTATTGTAAATTTATAAATCTAATTCACCAAGCCGACCCGCTGGTCATGTCAAAGGTTGGACCTATTTATTCGGGGTAGGGTATATAAATAGTTCTCCATCTCACTTCTATACCATACACTCGAGATAATTAGCTGCACAGGTTGAAAGCCAGTCAGAGCTAACGGCGGGCAAGTAGGGGGTAATCTGTACTGTATTCTTTATTTCAAATTCTTTAGGTTTTGTAAACATGGAAGGCTCAGGTTCGAGTTCGAGTGGCAGCAACGTTACCAGTACAAAGCTGAAGGTGAGCGGGTTATGGTCGGGAGTAATTGAGGTAGATTTGGAGGAGTGGACTGTAGGCATGTTGAGAGCAGAGCTTGCCAAGACTTCGCTGTGTTTGCCACAGAATTTAAAGGTCATTTCTGGCGGGAAAATTCTGAAAGAGGAATTAGCGGATAAAAAGCTCAGAGAGGTGGGATTGAGGGCAAATTCAAGAATTCTGATAAGTAAAGTTGATGTGAATGAAGCAAAGGCTGTAAATGATGAGGTCGATGCCCAAAATCGACTTGCTCGTATAAGAGCCGCAGTAGATGCAATGGCCAAGAGACATACTGATAATTCCTCTTTTCCAGAGGATGATTTCCACATTGAACTGGAGAACCAGAGCGGAGAAAAATTGAAGGTTGGTTCTGAGACAGATCAGAGGGCCCTGCTTATGGGTTTGATGCTTCATTCAAAGGGGCGGCGTCTGATTAAAATGGGAAAATATAAAGATGCACTTGATGTTCTTGGCATGGGAGAGGAGGCCTTCTCCATTTGTGATCCAAAGGTCATGGAGAAGGTGGACAATGCATCGCTACTGCAAATAGACACAGTGTGGTGTTATTTCATGCTGCGGGACATATCCTGTTTGGCTATGGCTGGAATGCGGTTGAAAGAGGCGCGCAAAGGGCTTCAACTTTGTTATGGTGCAAATATGGAGAGAGCTAGGGTTCTACAAGGAGGGATAGGGTTTTGTCCAGAAACTGCAACATACACGCGACTGGAGCTTCTGGAAGGTGTTGTGGCTTACCACATGGGATTTTTGGAAGAGTCTTACAAGGCACTAACATCAGCCCAAGCCAGATATGGGCAGCTTCAAGTCTCAGATGAATCTTTGGCAACACTTGTGAATATGGGTTTTACAACGAAACAGTCGAAAAGGGCTTTAAGAATGTGTAGCCAAGATGTTGGGCGTGCAATAGAATTTGCCATTGATGAAAGGGAAAGAATTGCAAAGAAAAAAGAGGAAGATAAACAACATCACAGAGAGATGAGCGAGCAAAAATCTTATGGCAGGACGCCACTGGGAAAGGCTGTAGACATGACAAAACTGACCGGACTTGCTTCAATTGGGTATGAGAGAACTCTAGCAGCAGAAGCGCTCCGCAGGAATGAGAATGATTTTGAAAAGGCTTTGGATGAGTTAACGGATCCTGCATCCAATTCTGCTCTACAGGCTAGTCTTGAGTCCAGACTCAGACGAAGAAACAGGAGAAAAGAGGAAATTGCAGAAATGATATCAAGAGCCTTATTACATGGAGGTACAAGGGAAGAAGCAATAGGCAGGCTTCTTCAACAACTCCAAAATGGAGGTGCAGATTCGAGTGCCTTATTACATGGAGGTACAAGTGAAGAAGCAATAGGAAGGCTTCTTCAACAACTCCAAAATGCAGGAGCAGGTTCGAGTGCTTCTAGCCAGGGCCGTGCAGAGGTAGGTTCTGCAGCTTCTGAGGAAGAAAGACAGCCTGAAAGTGCTAACTTGGAAGGGCAAGGGCGAGATAAGGAGATGGAAGAAGATATTGTAAATAACTTGAGTGGAGATCCAGTAGCAGACTATGACATCGAGATTGAAGCAGAAGGGCAGGCAATTGCGGAGTATTTGTCCTTGCTTCTCTCTGCCCGGCAATCAGTTTCACAATGAAGGCTCCAAATCTTGGGTACCTATTTAGGATGGAGTTGTCTATAATGCGACTTTTTGGAGATTCCGGTGACGGAATCCGGCGGAGGAAATGAGGTTAAATCTTCATTTTTAAGCAGTTAAAATGGTTTTTTAACTGCATATTTGGATTCAGCGCCCTGAAAAACCCCCGGGAGCCATTGATTGTGCAGAAACTAGCTATCAAACTTGGGATTCCAATAAATTACTGCCGGATTTTGACCGGAAAAATCCGCTGGAAAGGCTTTCAAAAAGTCGCGTTATAGACTACTGCATTTAGGATTGACATATATGTATATATGAATGTGATTATTGTCATTTTTGGATTTATTACTAGCTATTTTTGTCTTCTGACAACCGTTCTTTGCACTGGACAATTTGTTCTAAAATCCAGTCTCCTTGATCAAGTGGATACCTTAATCAAGTGGATACTGGAAATAAAATTTTGTTGAATAATCTATTATTTGATTATGATTGGTTTTTCGGAAATAAAATTTGGTTGAATAACTCTTATTTCATTTGCGCATTCTTTTGGTCAGCAGAAATTAATGACATATTTGACTCGTGCATTTTCTTGGTCACCAAACAATAATGAGAAAAGGTGGCCAATAGATTTTCAAACAAGTCAATCACTTGAATATGGAGTTTCAAACATGAGGGTTGGCACTTGAATATGATGGCCTTAAAAGTGGCAATGGAGCCAAAAGGAACTTCTGCTTGCACAAAGTATGCACATTCTTAGGAACACATACTTTTGTTCTTCAATGTTTATGATTGACAAGGCTTGAGCCTCCAACCTAGATGTCATCTAGGTTGCTAGCTCAGCATGGCTTAGTGATGTGCACACATTCTTGATATGAAATTTTATTTATGCACCCATGACCCCATCATTTACCAAATTGGGATAACACATTACATTTTTTGGGAGAATTGAGCAAAATTCTTACTTCCAGAAGAACGTCATGTATTAAATCAACACTATAAATTGTTTTGGAGTTTAGGTAAGCATTAAACTGGTTTTATTGATTTTTATTTTTAATTTGGTTTAAAATCACAAAAAACAATCAAATGAATGCCATCAACACAATCATTGTATTTAATTGCAAGGAAATTGTATAATACACAACCCAATTAGAATCCAAACACAGTACCATGAAACCAAAAATTAGAACAACCAAACCAAAAACAAGAACCAAGAAATCCAAATGATGATATTGATGCATCCTTAACTACCTTGAAGTCATTGATAGATGATCTCCATCTCCAATGCTCAAAGTCACATAACCAATATTTTTTTATTATAGGGCTAGAATGTATGAACACTAGAATTAGTGTAAATAAAGTCCAAATCATAGACCTCAACAATGCTAAGTGAGATTTTACATCTTTGTTTGTTGTCCCAAGAGTTAACCAACTGATACTAGTAACCAAAAACATTTTTTTCAACTATGCCAACCATTTTGACATCGAGAAATTCCAAGGGGTAAGTGTAGAAAAAACTCAAAATTTGCGGTTGCTAATGAATTACTGAAAACAATAGACTCAAATTTCTTCTACTAAACTCTGCGGAAGGAAAACTAACAATAAAAACACATTCAATCATTCAATCTCAATGAACACAATTTTTACTAGGGGGCCCAATTGGTAAAAGAACATATTCGAAGTAGTAAAAGAACACATATAATTTATCTTAGTATGCATTGCAAAAGTTTATATTTATATAAAGCTAATCTAATAATTTCCTACTAGGTGGAATGAAAAAAAGAAAAGTTATAAAAAAACATACACACGCACATTACCATGTATATATTTTTTAGAAGCCTGATTTTTATCCATGATCAACCATTTACAAAACATAATGTATAACTATGTCTAGTCTATTGTTTCATAAAAATATTCAAAATTTTATAGTTTTGGAGATAAGTAAAGAAAAAACTAAATATCTTTGCTTGAGGAATGGGTTGAATTAAAGGTACAACCTGTCAAGTTTGGCTCACATTCATTTGAGTTTGGAAAGGTTGATAAGCTAAAGATGAAACCACAACTGAACAAGGTTAAATAGGAAAAATACGTTGCCAAACACTAGTAGGCATTCTTGAATAAGGACTCATTTGAGGCTGAGCACTAATTTGAGGGGATGGAAATGAACCTGCAATAGGTTTCCCCCCTTTCGAAAGAGGAGGTTAATAAAGATGCAATTGCCCTCCAAGTGGAGGGTTCCCAATAGGATATGGATTAGGGTGTTGTAAATAAACATGTCCACTAACATAAGGGTCAATCTGTGGTTGAATTGTAGGTGTAGATCGAGGAAGAGGAGCACAATGTGTAGTCCTCATTAATATGTGCCAAATGAAATGACAGATGTAGATGCGATGGGAGATGTCCATGGACTTTATTGCACCACAGAAGGTCCAAAACAAGGATTGGTAACTAGGAAGAACATATGAGCCATCATATAAATGTGCCTTTGGTGTGGTTACAAACATGGAAGAAGTTGCAACTTGGGTTGCCTCAACCATGGTAGAAGATATAGGTTGGGAAACCAAAGCATCAAAGGGAAACTTTTTTGCATGAGGCAGGGGTTAGCATAGGTGCAATGAGGCTACCAGTGCTCTGCAATGCAGGTACATAGAAGGCCAAGGTGCTCTGTAACGCTCTGTCAGTGGACTAGCCAGTGCATTGATCGTGTAAATAAGCTTTTCTGACACAACAAGTTAAATGCAACTCAATGAAGGGTCTTCCTAGGGTCAATTCAAGCTAAGTGAGACACTGAAGGTCTTATGAAGAGGTGTAACAAGGGAAAAAGTGAAGGAAACCACTAAGTGAATGAACCGGTCCCCAACAGAGTCGCCAATTTGTTATACATAATCTATGACTGCAGACAGAGGTATCTTCCCTACATCTAGTGGCCTGGTTTAGAACAACATAAATCAAAGACTATAAAGTTTTCCTTAGAAGAATTGGAGAATGGAAAGATGACTTACATGTGATCCATAACAAGTTCTTCTCTCATATTGGCTTGTCAGCTCCAAGAATAGCTCTGATCGCTATAATTAGAACATGCATAAACAAACAACGCAAGCCAAACATATACAACATCTATGTATAATTATCCAATCATTCTATTCAATGGATCAACATAGCAATGAAACACATGTACATAAAGATAACATAACACATGCAAGCAAACAATATACTCTTTATATTAAATTGGAAGGGAGATAGTTTACAACCAAAAGTGGAAGTTGATCTTGTAGAGAACTTCCCAAGTAGACTTGTCCTTCCTTGCCACAATGTACACCTCAAAGCCACCCTAATGCATGGACATGATAACTCTCTTATGATCAAAGCAACAACATAAGGGCATGATTAGTCTCCAAAAGCCAACCTCTAGTTTGTGGATGACAATAAATATATAGGAGAGGATGGTAGTTTAGGAATTCTTATCCATTTACCAATCTAGGATTGGGATCCACTCTTGATGGGAGGATGGTCTCAAGGGATAAGGAGGTGAAAACTCCAAGGTAGGGGAGATAGGATTCAGAGTTCTTACCCAAGGTAAATGGTTGCAACAACTCCTAGAAGCTTCTCGAAGAGGAAGCTTCAAGATTCTTCTTATTTTCATGAAGTTTCTTGATCAATGAACCCCCAACAAGGAAAAACTTGCTCTAATTAGAGCAGGTGTAGAACTGAGCAAATTACCACTCAAAGCAAGTCCCTAAGGAGCCAAGCTGCGTTGGGCCTTAAAAGCACTAAAATGAGGTAGTCAAGGTTAGAAACTCGGGGATTTAAAAGAGTCGTGCTTAGGGATTTGTGTAAGGATGATGACAAGGTTTTCATCGATATTAAAGGATCCAATTTGTAGGCCTATTGACAAGATGTGAAAAAATGGCCTATAACACTAGGGTTTATGGCATGAGTCCTGGTCCTTGTCCTCATGTAATAAACCCTTCTTAGGCTTTTTTTTATCAAGAAAGAATTTTTTTTTTTATGTAAAATAAGTCAAATAGGCCTCCTCCAAGTCGGCCTCAAGGAAGATAAGTTGACCTAATTGGGAGCCAGAAACCACTATATATAGGTAGCAACCTTACCTCATTTGAAACTCAATATAAGCAAGTTCGATATACAGTAATTGGAGAAGAAAAAAAAGAGAAATACATAAGGAGAAGGAGAAAACCCTAGTGAAGAAGGAGACTTTTTTCAAGAAAGAAGAAGTCGAATTTCTCTCTCTTTTGCCACATATGCGAGTTTCTAGTTGTTGTTGGAGGGCTGAAATTTTAAACCTGCAGTAGGGCCAAAATTGTGGAAGATGAAGGGTCGAAATTCTATTTTGTAACTGGGTTGAAGCTATTTGACTTAAGAGACTACTGAAGTTTGGTTAATCATCTTAGAAATCTGACTTGATGGAGTGAGGAAAGTCCTTTGGTCTGGTCTATGATTTTGGATTCTCTCAATTTTATTTGAATCTATTAGTGGAAGAGTTTGATTAGGTTTCCCCCTTCATAGTAGTTTTAGCCCTGGTTGAGTGCTTACTTCTGGTGTCATTGATCTTCATGCTTTTGATTTAATGATTGCTTGATGAAAAGAAGATTAAAAAGAACATAAGAAAGTTAATAATAATATAATAATATCACAACATACTCCCATTTCCATCTTTTATGTTGTGTGTTGACCAAGGCCAACATATCTCACAAGAGTGGAATGGATTGTCCTTATTTCATACTTATTTCCCCTTTTGGCTCTTGCTGCAAGCTTTCCTTCACTTTCTTATACTGCTCATCATGTTACATTCCTTCTTTAATATTTTCTTGGGTTTTATATTCACAAAAAATTGTACCTTCCACATGAGCTATCTGTAGCCTTATGCTAAGTGCATCAACTACCTTGTTTTCCTTTCCTTTGATGTAAATGATTTAAAATTCAAACTCACTGGTTAAGGCTAGTCACCTTTCCTATATTCCTGAAACACTATACCTTTCATCGTCACCCATCTCTATGTGCATCTTGAGGTGTTTTCTCCTCCAAGGCACTAAATAAACTTTTATCATCGGTCATGTGGAATGAGGCTCCACTATTAAGATACCAAACAAAACCCATCATCGATGACACCATGCATGTGATGAGAGTAAAGTCCATTTCGAACTGAGAGGCTAATGCCTCACCTTCCAATCCATCCGAGGATCCCTTCTTGGACTTATTTGATGGGCAATTAGTCGCATAATGTCCGATCTCGTCACAATTAAAGCATCTCACTTTAGACTTGTCACCCTTCTTCCCTCCATGAGAAGAATTCGATTTGGAATGGGAATCCTTCCCCTTCCCTTTCCTTGCCGTACTCGCTAAGGCCATATTTTCTTCATCATCATCCTTGGATGAAGAACCATCTCAAGTGCTCCTCCTAATCTCCTCCTGCATCAGATCCAACCACAGTCGTTCCCAATTTGGCAGTGTCTCCCTTCCATTCATAGAGTCTTGGTAGCTGTTCCAGCTCTTTGGAAGGCCAAGGAGAGAGAGGCTCACCATATCATCATAAGTAGTAGTTATTCCCAGACTACCAAGCTCAACTCTGCAAGTGGTGAGCTTGTTCAGATATGTGGAAATAGTATCGTCATTCTCCATCTTGATTTTTCGAAGCTTATCCTTGAGCACCAATTTCCTCTGGTTGCTACTGTTCTGGTAGAGGTCCTTCAATGTATTCCACATTGAAAATGGAGTATCCTTCCCATGGAGACTCGAGACAATATGGTCTCGAACTCCCTCAAGGATGATCCGTCTCGCCTTCGCCACACACTTCTTCCACTCAGCCAATTCTTGTGCATTAGTTGAAGCTGGCTTTGGGATTTCTTGATCAATGAAATCCTTCAAGCCATTGTCTTCTAATACAGATTCCATTCTATCTTTCCATGCTATGTAATTCTAGCTGCCTTTCAAGGCATACTCGAGTCTCAAGCCATAGAACGCCATTGGCCAACCTTGAAGTATGATAAGAATTCAATTTGCACATGCAACCCTGAACTTCAAACTTCGAATTCTCTTCTTCGTATACTGTTCACAACTCTGATAATCTTAGCTCTGATACCATGTAGAAATTCTACAAATTCTCTACAAATCTCACTCAGACTATGTAGAAAATTTGAATGTAGATTAACTTGATAATGCAATATAACTAAAGCAAAATACTATAACCTAGTTCTCCTATCAATTTTCTTTGCAGAAGCTTAAAGATCGAGCAAGATCGAGCTGAACACATATACCCAGAAGAAAAAGAATCAATGCACAATACATATGAAAATACTTTGGGGAAAGCCTCAGCTAAAAAACCCACTATCTGTATTATCATACAAGGTGGAAATACATCATAATTGTACAAAGCCTTAGCTCTCATAGCTAGCCAACTTTCAATACAATCCTCACAGATGCTCACAGGCAATCCTAGCTTCTCACAACCCTTCTCCTCTGCCCTCCAAGCTCCTATTTCCTTGTGTTGTTCTTAGTGGATGATACTCACCTCACCACGTGGAACACTGCTCTAACACACTGTTAGAACTGCGCAATCCCCAAGGAACCTTACCTTGTCTGCATGCATGAGTTTCCTTTATAGGAAAACACATGCAACTGATAGTACATTATCCTTGAAATTTAGCTCAACTGGGTCTTTCTCGGAATATACATGCATGAGTTTTTGATGAGGGAATCTTCAGTTATCTGGAGTACACTAGTTGAGTTCATGCATGCATCAACTAACTAATAACTCACGATTAGTTCCTCAAATAGTTTGGAACTAATTTAGCTAGACTTAACTCAGTAAACTGAGTTAACTAATTACAACTCAAATATAACTCAATCTGATCTCCTTAATTAAGGGATAATCTCCTTAATTTAAGGGATAACTGTTGCATGACTTCACAAAGACTTCTAAATTGAATTTCTCCAACTAATTATTCCATAATGAATTAATTAATTATTTCCAAGTAGCCAGTGAGACTAAATTCGATTTTAATTCACAATTTTAATTTAAGGACAAATTAACATTGGAATTTCTGGATTCTATTTTTATCATTTCTTGTTGTTATTTTCAACACCTTCCTTGCAAGCGTCTGTGCACACCACAATATCTTTTTATAGGTCTGCTATCCTGAATACTGGCACTTACGTCAACAACTCCTTTAATTTCTCAAAGCTGGTTGCATAATCAATTGTCCATTGGAATATTGTTCCTTTCTTTTGCAACACTGTGATTGGATGCCCAATCTTTGATAACCATAAAGGATCTAACTTTTGACATGTTACTAGGAGTATCCCACTCCATAATATCTTTGATCCCTTTCAAATCTACTACTACTCCTTCCTTGGAAACAATATGTGCCAAATATTGAATTTGTGAATGAAAGAATTCACACTTACTAAGTTTTTCATAGGGCTTGTGCTCTCTCAGAAATTGCAATACAATTGCCAAATGTTCTTCTTTCTCCTTCTTAGTCTTTGAATAAAACAAGATATCATCACCAAAAACCAATAATTTTTTTCCAAATATGGACTAAGCAAGTTATTCATTAAAGAAATGAATGTTGTAAGGAATTCATGAATCCAAATAGTGCAACCACGAACTCATAATGTCCATTCTCTGTCCTAAATGCTGTTTTGTGAATATCCTCACCTTTGCTGTGTACCTAATGGTACCCACACTTCAAATCGATCTTCGAGAAGACCACAACTCCCATCAGTTGATCAAATAGGTCATCAGTCCTTGGAAAAGGACACTTGTTCTTTACGGTGGCTTTAATGTGCTTCCTATAGTCAAAACATAGCTTCAAAGTGCCAACCTTCTTCTTGAAAAATAATATAAGTGCTCCCCAGGGTGATATGTTAGGTTTGATATATCCTTTGTCCAACATCTCTTTCAATTGTAGTTTCAACTCTATCAGCTCTAGTGTACTCATTCGGTATGGCGCTTTGGATACTGGTGTTGATCCTAGAAATAACTCTATGGAGAAATTAATTTCCCTGTGTGGAGGTAGTCCCAAAATCTCCTCAGTGATCACATCTTTGAATTGTTTTAAAATTAGATGCACCTCCAAGTTGTTTCTACTAAATCCTAATTCGTTGGTCACTTAGACAATGAATAGATCACATCCCTTTTGACTACACCGCTACAATTGCAACGCTATTATTCACCAAACTATCATTGGTTTTAGTTTTCCTTGCAAAGTCACATTTTCCCTTATCGTTGAGACACTCAATTAAACTGTTGAAGCAATTGACTTTGGTCCTATGAATTTCCAACCAGTAAATGTTGATTAACACACCATATGAACCCAATGGTAGCAAGTTCAAATTATTTGTGGACATGTTGTCTTTTACAACTAGAGACTTCACAACATGCTCAACCCATTTCTTAGTTCCCATGTCCAACTAGACCAACCATAATCCCTCATTTGATTTCTTTAGTAATGCACACATCTTTGTAATATTGGGGCTAACATAACTGAATTAGGACTTGGGTCTATCAAAATTGAAACCATATGCTTATTTATCATACCTTCCATCTTGATTACAAATGTTTGGTGATAAGCTTCTTAGTTATTAAATGTAACATAAATCCATGGCACACTCTGAGTCACATCCCTTATGGTCTCCACCTCTTGTACATTCTACAGTCTCAGGCCATTTCATTGCCTCTGAGGATAATTTCTCTACCTATGGTTTTATTCACAAGTCCAACACCACATCAACCCTCCTTTGGAATTTTCAATTTCCCTCTTGTAGGCGTTGCAAATTAGTCCTTATCAATAGTAGTAATATTCTCTTGAATCTCACCCTTTGCAATAGTATGTTAGCCCAAAGGTCACGCTGAGGGGGGGTTGAATCATGTGAGATCAATTTTACCATTTCACAACTTTTCCATAATCAACCAATCATATAGTAATGAATCATAACCACAAGCATCATATCATCACATAGAATAATGCATCATAAAAATACCATCATATCAATAACACATCAAGAATCCATCACATCACAAAGAGACAAAATATTTTTATGTGGAAACCCATATGAGAGAAGACCACAAATCTATCTTCGATTCATTTACATAGATTCGTGGGCTACAACCTGTTGGAGGAAACTACACCCAAGATATGTAAGTTTCCACTTGTGGTAGCTTACAACTTGATTGAGGCACCAACCTTGAAAGATTAAAGTGATTTCCTACTAGGTGGGATGAAAAAAAGGAAAATTATGAAAAACACACACACACACATTACCATGTATATATTTTTTAGTAGTCTGATTTTTATCCATGATCAACCATTTACAAAACATATACATTATGTCTAATCTATTGTTTCATGAAAACATTCAAAATTTCAGTCATGGTTAATACCAAGGACGATTGCCAAGAGAAACTTAGAGGTGAGTTGAAAGGAAGAGAATTAGACAATGGAGGTTGAAATGGAGTATGACGAGATGGAAAAGGATGGGCTTGATAAAGATAAGTCCCTACTCGAATGGAGAGGAGGGTTGATGCTCTTCCTGGGGAATCTCTTCGATACTCACAAGACCAAATGGAAGGGGTTCATCGTTGGGTCAAAGATATATAGTTTGAGGTTGTGTCTGAGACAGTGGAAGATGGAGAAGGTCCTGAAGTGATAGGTGAAGATGACTGAGGTACCTCAGGTTGTATAACCTCGGATTAAGTTGTCTCTAACTCAGGAAAGTTGGGTTCAATAACCTCAAGTAAATAGATTTAAGGTGCTTCAATATCGACTGTGTCAGATTCATTCGCTAATGTAGAGGTGATCTTGGGCTCCGTACTCACAGGAAAAGATGATGTTGGTGGATCTATCTCAAATGGAGGACCATAAGTAATAGCCCCTGGAGTACTAGATTCAGTAGTTTGTGTTTTTTTATGCTTGTTACAACGACCAAGAGTTTCCTTCTCGAATGTTGTGTTCGATGTATCATAGTGTACAAGGTGGCTAACTCGATTACCTATGGCGAGGATAGCAACCTATGGTGAACTTCCAAAATATACTCGATGGTACGTGGAAGTGCAGCCCATGTTAGGGTTGTCTAATGTGTAACTGTACAATAAGAGTGTTCCCATATACTTTTCTTGCATGGAACGCCATCCAATATACCTGAAGGTACGTGGAGAACGACCTGATACACTTACGTACGTGGAATGAGATATCACCCTCGGAATGCAACACTAGCAAAAATCGTCAGCTCCTATGTTTAAAGATGTTTTAACACGTCTCTAGCCTAGACCTCTAGATGTTTATGTTAATGTTACAAATGATCCTTATGTTGATTCATTAAATTTTAAATTTGATCTTGATTTAAGTTTCAGTTTTTAGGGCTTACCATGAATTTCACCTGAATATCATAAAATGCAAACTAGCATGATAAACTGAAGCTTTTCATTTCGATGAAAATCTATATATGGGAGGGAAGAGAACAAAGAGTATGCAACAAACAAGATTTGTCAAGCAATTTCCCTAATGCAATTGTTTCTAACTACAATTTTCACTCACAGAACTCTAGATGCAATGCATAATGCATAATATTTTTCTTTTCAATTCCACTTAATTTTTAGATGAAAACTAATATATTTTCCTAAACAATGATAAAAAACACTTTTCAAAATGATGGTTGAAGCACCAATTCTTTTAAGTAATCCAATGATTAAGCAATCAGTTCACTAATGATCTTATGATAAGAACAAAGTAAAACCTAAACAAATTCTTATCAATGACACTCAAAACCAAAAGCAAACCAGATGAAGGCTCTTCAAAGGACTAAACACACTTAGGGACACAAGGAGGGCCAACTGGAATCAAGTCAATCAGAGAGAAAAACATCAAAATGAAACTTTTTTGCATGAAGCAAGCGTCATCACAGGTGGAATGAGGCTACCAGTGCTTTGCAATGCATGTACATAGAAGGCCAAGGTGCTCTGCAACACTCTGTCAATAGACAGGGCAGTGCACTGATCATGGAAAGAAGTTTTTCTGACACAAGTTAAATGCAACTCAATGAAGGGTCTTCCTAGGGTCAATTCAAGCTAAGTGAGACACTGGAGGTATAATGAAGAGGTGTAACAAGGGAAAAAGTGAAGGAAACCATTAAGGGAATGAACCGGTCCCTAGCGGAGTTGCCAATTTGTTGTACATAATACACAACTGCAGACATAGGTATCCTCCCTAGACCTAGTGGCCTGGTTTAGAACAACATAAACCAAAGACTATAAATTTTTCCTTAGAAGAATTGGAGAATGGAAATATGACTTGTGATCCATCACAAGTTCTTCTCTCCTATTGGCTTGGCATCTCCAATCATAGCTTTGATCATTATAATTAGAAACTGCAAAAACAAACAACGCAAGCCAAAGATCTACAACATCTATGTAGAATTATATAATCATTATATTCAATGGATCAACATAGCAATGAAACACATGTACATAAACATAACATAACACATGCATGAAAAGGGTATACTCTTTACATTAAAATGGAAGGGAGAAAGTTTACAACCAAAAGTGGAAGTTGCTCTTGTAGAAACCTCCCAAGTAGACTTGTCCTTCCTTGCCACAATTTACACCTCAAAGCCACCCTAATGCATGGAAATGATAACTCTATTATGATCAAAAAAACAACATAAGGGGATGATTAGTCTTCAAAAGTCAACCTCTAGTTTATGGATGACAATAAATATATAGGAGAGGATAGTAGTTTAGGAATTCTTATCCATTTACCAATCTAGGATTGAGATCCACTCTTGGTGGGAGGATGGTCTCAAAGGATAAGGAGGTGAAAAGTCCAAGGTAGGGGAGATAGGATTCGAAGTTCTTATCCAAGGTAAATGGTTGTAACAACTCCTGGAAGCTTATGGAAGAGGAAGCTTCGGGATACTTCTTATTTTTCCCGAATTTTCTTGATCAACGCACCCCCAACAAGGGAAAACCTACTCTAATTAGAGCAGGTATAGAACTAAGCAACCTACCACTCAAACAAGTCCCTAAGGGGCCAAGGTGTGTTGGGCCTTAAAAGCACTAAACTGAGATAGTGAAGGTTAGAAACTCAGGGATTTGAAAGAGTCGTGCTTAGGGCTTTGTGCAGGGATGATGACAATGTGTTCATGGATGTTGAAGGATCCAGTTTGTAGGCCTATTGACAAGATGTGACAAAATGAAATATAACACTAGTGTTTATGTCATTAGTCCTAGTCCTTGTCATCATGTAATAAACCCTTCTTAGGATTTTTTATCAAGAAAGAAAATTATTTTTATTTAAAATAAGTCAAATAGGCGTCCTCCACCAAGTCAGGCTCAAGGAAGACAAGTCGACCTAATTGGGTGCTAGAAACCACTATATATAGGTAGCAACCCAACCTCATTTGAAACTCGATATAAGTAAGTTCGATATATAGTAAATGGAGAAGAAAAATAAAGCAAAATACATAAGGAGAAGGAGAAAACCCTAGTGAAGAAGAAGGAGACTTTTGTCAAGAAAGAAGAAGTCAAATTTCTCTCTTTTTGCCACACGAAAATTTCTAGTTGTTGCTGGAGGGCCGAAATTTCAAACCTGCAATAGGGCTGAAATTTTGGAAGCTGGAGGGTCGAAATTATGTGTTGTAGCTGGGTTGAAGCTATTTGACTTAAGAGACTACTGAAGTTTGGTTAATCATCTTATAAATTTGACTTGATGGAGTGAGGAAAGTCCTTTGGTCTCGTCTACGATTTTGGATAAACTCAATTTGATTTGAATCTATTAGTGGAAGAGTTTAGCTAGGCTTCATCCCTCATGGGGGTTTTAGCCCTAGCTAAGTGCCTACTTCTGGTATCATTCATCTTCATGCTTTTGATTTAATGATTTCTTGATGAAAAGAAGATAAAAAATAACATAATAAAGCTAATAATAATATAATAATATCACAAGTAATTGTCAACATAAGAAAATATTTCTGCCTTTCTAATTTTCTAACATTTGTCTTGTTTCTTGCTCTCTCTTTTGAGCTCTCCCCCCTTTTCATCTCCTTGTGTTCCAAACATACTCCCATTTCCATCTTTTATGTTGTGTGGTGACCAAGGCCAACATATCTCACAAGAGTGGAATGGATCGTCCTATTACCCATACATATTTTTTTATTCCTGTATTAGCTTTACATTCAATTCATTAGGGAGATAATTGACCAATTAAATGTTACTTCTGAGCTTGGTTGTTTCCCTAAACAATTTACGAGACAATTCTCCTCCTATAACTTTAAATATGCGTCCTCTCTCCCAATCCAATCATTTTTATATTCACTTATTTAAAAGTGTACATAAAAATATTTACAAGAGAGGTAATAAAAAACGGTTGTTATAGACCCCACCCCCTTAGAGGAATACCATCCTCGGTGTTCTATATCCTGACATAGAATTTACAATGAACTTTATATACATATCTCCTTTACATTTACATTTGCTTGTCCAACAAACAAGAATGGGTATGATACCCTCATTTGATCGGCGATTTCCCAAGTGGCTTCATCTTGTCGAAAGTAATTCGATTGCACTTTGGACTACTTGATTATTCAATTACAGAGCTTAATCTACCTCCAATCCATAATACACAATGGTTATGGACGAAATTCTCCCCCGTATTCCACTTGTATCACAAACCAATCAACAACATGATTAGCGTCATGCACATACTTTTTAAGAAAAGCAATATGGAAAACATCATTGGCTTCACTATGGGTGGCTAGTCCAATCTACAGGCCATTGGCCTCACTCTCTCTAAGATCTAAAATGACCCAAAAAACCTTGGTTCTAACTTGGCACATGATATAAACATTAATGAACTTTTCCTCGGTCTGATGCGTTTGTAGACATGTTCCCCCACTTGAAACTCTTTTTTCATCCTTCGCTAATTTTCATAGCTCTTTTGCATGTCCTGAGCTATTTTTAAATTTTGCATAATACATGTTATTTCTTATAATATTTTCTTTGACATATCAAGTCCAATATGCACCCTATTAACTATATCATTCCAACTGATAGGTGTGTTGCATTTTCTACCATAAAGAACTTCAAATGGACTCATATTTAATGATTCATGGCACCCATTACTGTAGGAAAACTCTACCAAAGGTTGAAACTCTTCCCATCTCTGAGGTTGATGCATGACATGCATTCTGAGCATGTATTCCAACACTTTATTGACTCTTTCCATATTCCCATCTATCAGATGATGGTATATCTTGCTGAAGGTTAACTTTTTCCCCCCAAAAAAAAAACACCTTCCAAAATGTAGATGTAAACTTAGTATCCATATCCGAGATGATCTTCTTGGGTAAACCATGTAATCTTACTATTTCTTTTACAAAAGCCTCAACAATATCACTGGCTTGGTGATTAGACTTGAAAACTATAAAATGATCTAACTTGCTCAACTTATCTACCGCCACCATTATGGCATTATGTTTCTTGGATGTTCTTGACAGTCCTGTGATGAAGTCCATTGAGGTGAATTCCAACTTCCATTCAGCAATGGGAATTGGTTGTAGAAATCCCATTAGATGTCTACGTTCCACTTTTACCTACTAGCGCTCAAAGCATTGAATATTTTACTCAACTATGTCCTCTTTCATACCTGATCAATAATATAACTTCTTCTTAGTTGTTATCTTTTTTTGATAACCTAGATGACTTGAATATGGTCTTTTATGGAATTCCTTTAAGATGAGTTTCTTTCGTCGCCCATACAAGGTATATACCACCTGCCTTTGAACTTTAATAGTCCATCCTTGGTGAGAGAGAAGTTCGTACTTATTTCCCCTTCTAGCTCTTGTTGCAAGCTTTCCTTCACTTGCTTATATTGCTCATCCTGCTACATTCCTTCTTTAATATTTTCCTGGATGTTAAATTCACAATAAATTATAGCTGCCAGATGAGCTATATGTAGCCTTCTGCTGAATGCATCAACTACCTTGTTTTCCTTGCCTTTGATGTACTTGATTTAAAAATCGAACTCACCGGTTAAGTCTAGTCACCTTTCCTATATTTCATTTAGCTTGGGTTGAGCAAACATATACCTCATCCCTCCATATCTGACGTCAATACGAATTTTCTTCTGAGGAAGTAATGCCTCCACATCTTTAATGCATGCATTATTGCTGCTAACTCCAATTTATCAGTGACATAGATACTCTCATTCTCATTCAACTTCATGGACTCATAATAGACCACTTTTTCTTCTTGCATTTGGAATCCACCAAGTCCTTCCTTGCATGCGTTTGTGCACACCACAATATCCTTTTCTGGGTCTATTATCTTGAATACTGGCGCTTATGTCAACAACTCCTTTAGTTGCTCAACGTTAGTTGCATAATCAATTTTCCATTGGAATATTGTTCCTTTCCTTTGCAACACTGTGATTGGATGGCCAATATTTGATAACCATAAAGGATCTAACTTTTGACATGTTATTAAGAGTATCCCACTCCATAATATCTTTGATCCTTTTCAAATCTACTACTACTCCTTCCTTGGAAGCAATATGTGCCAAATACTGAATTTGTGAATGGAAGAAGTTACACTTGCTAAGTTTTGCATAGAGCTTGTGCTCTCTCAGAAATTGCAATACAATTGCCAAATGTTCTTCTTGCTCCTTCTTAGTCTTTGAATAAACCAAGATATCATCACCAGAAAACAATAATTTTTTTTCCAAATATGGACTAAGCAAATTATGCATGAAAGACATGAATGTTTCTAAGGCATTCATGAATCCAAATAGTACAATCACGAACTCATAATGTCCATTTTCAGTCCTAAATGTTGTTTTGTGAATATCCTCACCTTCCATGTGTGATGGTACCCACACTTCAAATTGATCCTCGAGAAGACCAAAACTCCCCTCAATTGATCAAATAGGCCATCAATCCTTGGAAAACGATACTTGTTATTTATGGTGGCTATAATGAGCTTCCTATAGTTAAAACATAGCCTCAAAGTGCCAACCTTCTTCTTGAAAAATAATATAAGTGCTCCCCAGGGTGATGCATTAGGTCTGATATATCCTTTGTCCAACATCTCTTTCAATTGCAGTTTCAACTCTATCAGCTCTAGTGTACTCATTCGATATGGCACTTTGGATACTGACATTGATCCTAGAAATAACTCTATGGAGAAATTAATTTCCGTGTGTGGAGGCAGTCCCAAAATCTCCTAAGTGAACACATCTTTGAATTGTTTTAAAATCAGATTCTCTTCCAATCTATTGTTACTAACTCCTAATTCATTGGTCACTTAGACAATGAATAGGTCACATCCCTTTCGACTACACCTCTACAATTGCAACGTTATTATTTGCCAAACTGTCATTGGTTTTAGTTTTCCTTGCAAAGTCATATTTTCCCTTATTGTTGAGACACTCAATTAAATTGTTGAAGCAATTGACTTTGGTCCTATGACTTTCCAACTAGTAAATGTTGGTTAACACACCATATGAACCCAGTGGTAGCAAGTTCAAATTAGTTGACGTGGACATGTTTTCTTTTACAACTGGAGACTTCACCACATGCTTAACTTGTTTCTTAGTTCCCATGTCCAACTAGATGAATCATAATTCCTCGTGTTTTCTTTAGTAATGCACACATCTCTGCAATACTGGGGCTAACATAAATGAATTAGAACTTAGGTCTATCAAAATTGAAACCATATGCTTATTTATCATACCTTCCATCTCGATTACATATGCTTGGTAATAAGCTTGCTAGTTCTCCAACGCAAAATAAATCCATGGCAAACTTTGAGCCACATCCCTTATGGTCTCCGCCTCTTGTACATTCTACAGTATCAGGCCATTATATTGCCTTTGAGGACAATCTCTCTACCTATGGTTTAATTCACAAGTCCAACACCATATCATCCCTCCTCTGGACCTCTTGACTTCCCTCTTATAGGCCTTGCGAATTGGTCCTTATCAATAGTAGTAATATTCTTTTGAAACTCACCCTTTGCAATAGTATGTTAGCCCAAAGGTTACACTAAGGGGGGGTTGAATCAATGTGAGATCAATTTTACCATTTCACAACTTTTCCATAATCAACCAATCATATAGTAATGAATCATAACCATAAGAATCATATCATCAAATAGAATAATGCATCATAAAGCCACCATCATATCAATAACACATCAAGAATCCATCACATCACAAAGAGACACAATATTTTTATGTGGAAACCCATATCGGAGAAAACCACAAATCTATCTTCAAGTCATTTACATAGATTTGTAGGCTACAACTTGTTGGAGGCAACTACGCCCGAGATATGTAAGTTTCCACTTGTGGTAGCTTACAAATTGATTGAGGCACCAATGTTGAAAGATTAAAATAATTTCTCATTATAGGCTAGAACCTGATTGAGGCACCAACCTTGAAAGATGAAAGTGATTTCTCACTATAAGCTACAACCTAATTGAGGCACCTGTTATGACAATTTTAATCAATAATTTTTAAAGCGCTCAAAATGGGAGTGTTAGTGCTGATTTTTTAAAAACAGGGTTAAAGCAATGACAACCAGAGTAGCAGCGGATTTTTGTAAAAATGGTCAGTTAAAACTCTATTTTTTCCTGTAAAATGAAGTAACATAGGGTGCATTTTATGAACATTGGGAAATGAATTTTTGAAAACCCAAAGTGGTTTGCTTCGATAATGAGCCCATTAACAAAAACCTCTCTCATATTTTGCACAATTATCACCGTTTGAGAGATTCAAATTGATCTTTGAAGCCTATTTTTTAGGAATTCACCAGAATTAATATTTTCTACTTTTAGAAAAATGCCTAATCAACTTTCAGGTTTAGATCCACTTCATCAAATTCGACTTGGGGATACTTATATTCAGTCATGACTCCAACAACAACATGATCTTTAGATACAAAATATTATTTCTATTATTTTATGATGGAACTAAATAATGTATGTAGTTTGAATTAGATATGCACTATTTTATATTTAGCAAGTTGTAATTAAGTATGAACAAGAAACTTGCTTTAGTTTGTAACTTTTCTATAAAGAAAAACTGTGTAGAATGAAGCAGAGTTCAGAATATTTTGAAAATTAGGCCTAGTGTATATTATTTTGATATAAATAGAACTTGTTGTAAGCAATATTACATAATTTCAAAGATTCATGTGTTGAAGGTTTCCAGTCAGTTTCCTTATGGTGTTTTTTTCTCTTTCTTAGTAAAATCTTGAATCTGTTGATCCTCATTAATTTGAATAAAGGTTATGAAACAAAATTCTATGTAAATTCTTTGTTTCATGTTATTCACATTTCCTATGTGTTTTTCAACTTAAATGTCAATTGTAAAATTCACATAGTTGCTCTGTTTTTTGATGTTTACTTCTACTGTCTCTTACCATCTCTCATTAATAATTTGTATAAAAAACCTACAACTATCTTGCCTTTATTAGAATGATTTGTATAACCTATAGCTAGTATCTTTGTATTAAAGATTCCATGACCAATGGTTTTACCTTTCCTTTCCAAACCAATTTTATATGATCCAATCAGATCTAGCCATTGTTCTAAGTACATATCCAGTCATAATTGATTGAGTTATAGAAAGGATCACCCTTCGAATTGAAGGGACTGAGTTATAGAAGCTCATCCATAGTGTCAAGAGTTGGTCACCTAATCATCCAGAAAGCATGTTATATCTCTGAACATGTAACTGTTTGAGTGTATCCTTGATGTGTGAACAATGTAAACTTTGAAACGGGAACTATAAACTCAAAACAGGAGCTTTGGCAAAAAAACTTTGTAAAAACATCAAAAACAGAGCTAAAAATGAAAAGTGTTGATGCAGGAATAACACTTTTTTTTCTAGGGTAAGTTTTCAACATGTTTTAAAAATGGTGGCGAAAAACCAATTTTTTGTGCAAAAATTGTCAAAAAAACACCCTCACAACGAAAAGTGTTGATATTCGAATGACACTTTTTTTTCTCAATGGTAAATTTTGTACAAAAAACACCCTCAAAATGAAAAGTGTTCACGCTGGAATAACATTTTTTTTTTTCAAGGGTAAAGGTTTAACATTTTGAAATAATGACGTAAAAGATTTTATCATGACCCCGAAAAACATTAAAATTTCAAAAGAATAATGAAAACATAAAATAAAATTAAAAAAAAAAA
>APFE031124356.1:2337-43915 GCA_000404065.3 Pinus taeda | reverse complement strand
ATAGCAAATCTTAATAAAAATTTTAAATTTTCCTGCTTCAGATTTGCCTGATAAAAACTCCACAATTTTTTTCGAGATCTGAAATAAATATTCCTACAACAATTGATTCTGAGCCCAGATCTTATTTTCTAGGGCCTAGATCTGGTTTCAAACAAAATCTCCTCCTCAGATCTGCAACCTGCAATGGTAAAAGCAAAACGCCTAGAAACAAAATATGAAGCTAAAAACCCCAAAAACCAGCTAAATACTTACAATATTCACAGGCTAAAGGCTCTAAGCAGCTAGATCTATCATTTTACTACACATATTTTTCAAATTTTAAATGTAAAATGAGGTGCTTCAGAGAAAATCCTTCATGCATCAACAATGGAAGTTCTAATGACAAACTTGGAATTCAATCAAGTTGGGCCCTTCAGAAAATGCTGATCGGGAGTTGGCTAGTCCAACTGAAAACTTCCCCAAATGCCCGATGATCTCAAAATCAAAAATTTCCTGCACAACTCGATTCAACCATTAATGTAGAGAGAGAAAACGACAATAAAATTCAGATCTAATGGAGATACCTGCCATTATATTCAGAATTTAAACTACCATTCAAATCCCAGTGACCAAACAAGATACCCGTGCTTAAATCACTCTTCATAAAGCTATTATCAATCGCTGAAAATAAATCTATGCATGAAAATAAAACATCTTACAGCGTTTCCACGAACAGTAACACCAGCAGAAATTAACCCCAAAGTCTTTCTTTATTGCACATGAAAAACGATTACAAGAGAGCTTTCACTTAGCACACAACTTCAAGATCAAATGATTTCAATTGACAACTAACCTCCTATTTAAAGACAAATCTTCCAACGGCTAGTTCAAGTGATCTTTGTCAAAGTGATCTCGACCGTTGATGAGGATCACAATTTTTTTTAATCTCATCTGTCGAAATTTTAAATATTGAGGAAATTTCGAAATTATCAATTAAATGCATTTTAATTAATTCAAAAATTAAAATTTTGAATTAATTTCCTCAAAAGTTTGACTTTGACTTAACCTTAAGGACCAAGGGCATAAATTTTTAGCAAAATAATCAATTAACCTAAGTCCTTGGCATTGTTTTAAAATTCGGCTGATTCGAAACGGAAACGGCCGAGTTGATCCGTTTCATTGCTCAGAAATGTGACTCGGTGGAGGAAACGGTTTAGTAGGTCGAGTCATCCATGACTCGGCCAACTCGGCCGTTTCTGTATTGACTCGGCCGAGTCATAACCAGCGGTTCGTAACCCCATCAAAACAACGATTTGACATTTTTTAATGAAATTTTGAAGTGTTTGTTGATTGGTTTGGACTCCAATGTGTTTTATGAAGTAGTTAAATGTTATTTGGGGTCCATTTCCCCCTCCCAAACCCTATTTAACACACTCAAATGCTCTCTACTATTGATATGCTATTCAAATTTCATGGTAATGTTAAATTCTTAAAGTAAAAGTGACATTCTCCTTAATCTTCATTTTCATCTTCTACTTAAATTTTTAACATTACCATGAAATGACTCAGGATGTTTGAGAGTGGTTTTAGCCTCATTGGATTTCATATGGAGAAAGTAGAATTTTAGATCTCATTCAAAATCCAGTAGACTTAACATTTTTTCAGGATTTCAGGATTGGAGGATTCCAATGTTTCCATTGAATTTTGTTATGTATTAGGGTATGGAACTCGTATTCAATCAAGAGCACCAATCCCTTTATGTACCTTGATGTTAGTGACATTGGTTGTCGAACTCCTCTGGGATTCGCTCCCAAACTAGGAGCTTTTGAAAATGTCGCTCCCGCTCCCGTTTTCGCTCTCGTTCCCCACTTTCGCTCCTGCTCCCAAGTAACACCGAGCCAGATGATGTTGGCAACTCTAGTAGTAGCCAGTAGTACTGGTCACAAAATTTTGTTGTAGAGGCCATTTATAGCCTCCTTGGTTATGTGTTTTTGTTTTGATCTCTATATCATCATCGTGTATGTATTGGACAATGCACAGGGTGCCATTTTGATATAATGGATTATTCATGAGCCTACTTTGATCATATGTTGTCTTCTATCTATATTCTAATGCTGTGTGTTTGGAAACATGAATGAAAATCTTTAAAATTATGTGTTTTTATAAAAAATAAATATTTAATGTATTTTTTACAACGACGGAGTCATTGAATTCGAGCCGGCCGAGTTGATATCGAGTCGGAGTCGGAGTCAGAGTCGACCCTCGGCCGAGTCAGAGTCGGAGTTTTAAAACATTGGTCCTTGGACCTTTTAAAATTTAATTTTTTAAAGGACCCTCGAATTTAGCCTTAAATTACCTAGGACTTGGGACTTATGAGGGGATAAATTATTTTTCTCACCCTCAAGACATTTTACATCATGATTTTTACATTTTTACATCTCAAGGGAGAAAACCCATTTGATATAGCCCCTCATAAACTATCCAGTTCTACGACACAAACATAATCTAGCAGATCAAACAATTTGTAATAAAATAACCTAACTAAATAGTTTTGATTATTTCCAAATCACCTTTACATAGACTCGATCTAACACACTAGGACTCCCCTAAGATTCTAATGACAAAATCCATTCCGGCTTTGGGGTAAGGCTGAAGGAACTCTGCCGATCATGGATCGGTGAGACAAAAAACCTTCCGGAATGTAGATCATCACCCGAAAATTAGGTTTACCTAGGCAATTACATACATGACACAAATCTGCTGAGATTATTTACAATTTACACATGCAGACTGGGTTTACAGTATAACATGATCAGGTTGATGATGATAGTCGAATGACGTGGACACATTGTTCAGGCGCTATCCCTTTTGCGAAAAAAAGGGGGTGTACTGCTATGGGTCGTTGACATGTAGTGGTCAACAGTGTTAATAAAAGCATTTATTTCAGCTATCTATTTTTGTGTTCCATATATAAATGTTTTGGTGAAACAAGGAACAATTAAAAAGAAACTCTGATTCATCCCCCCTCTCAGTATTTCCAACAATGAAGCCCTGAGGCCGACTTGCTTGACATGATTCAGATTGCTTCTTTTGATGGTGCCATTGCTTGGAGAAGACTTGTGACTTTCCTTGGAGGACTTCTTATGACCCTAATACATATTCATACAAGGTGTAACAAGCCCTTAAGGCCTTCAACATTTCCTTTTGACTATTTGACTCACCTATAGCACTTTAACTAGTGCTAGACCTATTTCAATGAGCAAGAAACTCATTGAAATATATTATAAAAATACTATTTATTGTCTTAAATAAATACAAATATCAAAAGTACATTTATGAAGACCGAACCTAGTTACATTTCCTTCAACACTCCCTCTAAACTAGGGAGATATTCATACAATATTCCAAGGTGTTTGGCTATTATCAATCTTGAAGAATTCACATAAGAGAAATCGGATTTGCAATCCATCTGTTATAGCATCATATTCATCAACATTGTCATAGTGTAAAGCCTTGACTAACAACACCATCTCTTTATGAGATCATGAGCTACAATGCTGGCGAGACCAATGATTTATAGACACCTTCATCATTGTCTCTCAAGGTAAATACCCACACGAGTGTTCTCCGAGTATGACCTTCTAGTACTATTCTTATCTTGGGTTCCCAACCCTTAAAGAATATCGGTCCTCTTGCCTACTCTTCTTTTGGATGCCCTACACATCCTCAAAGAGTATCGGATGCCAGATGATTACGTAGTCCTCCATTCTCTCTTCCCAAGCGAAGACAAGAATGTTGTGTCTATCTTGTGTCTGCGTTTCCATTCATGGCCTTCATCTAGACTTACGGCTGTTAGTGATGGTCTAGTGCATGACCCATGAGATGGAAAACACAAATGTCACTCCTTTGTAATCAAGGGTGACCCAAAACTCCCTCTTGATCAGGGACTTGTCAGAGCTCCCTCTTAACTAGGGACTCTTTCATTCATCAACAACTTCTTCGTGGATCCTTTAGCTGCTTGATCTCCTTCCTTTCTTTGATGCCATGAAGTCTTTGTCCGAACTTCTTCTAGGTAGGGCAACATCCATTGATCACTTTCCTTCTTAGTTTGTCATGTCATTGTTTTCTTCGTGGACAGTGGCTTTCTTGTCATTCATCAGGTTTTCTTATCATTTTGGCTACTCCTTTGTCATCTTGTCCATGCTTCAGAATACTCTTATCTTGGATGCTTCATTGTACTTGCTTGTTTACATGCTTCGACCTAGTAGCCCATCATGACTTCATCCTGATATTGTTTCAACATTGCTTTTCCTTCTGTTGGATGGCTTTTTCATCATGACATCTTTGTAGAGTAGAATTAGTTATCTGCATATTTCATATCTCCAAGGCCTTCATAGGTGTCAAGGGTCCTTCCTTCCTTTGTTAGAGTTGTCTTGCCTTCTTTTGGGAGATATCTTCAAAGTATTTTGTCAGATTGTGATTCTTGGTGATCATGGTGTTCTTCACATGCTTGATCTCTTTCTTCATATGCTTCTTCTTAGATAGATAGGCCAACCATCTAATGTTTCTTGTGAGAGCATTCCTTCATTGCTTGCTTTCTGGGCTTGTCAACATTTCTTCTTGCTTCTTAGTCAACAATCTTATGCTCCTTATGTGAGCATATTTTTTTGTTGACTTTCATTGCATTGTGGTACATGCCTTCGAGCATGTTCTTGGTGAAAGAGATTCTTTCATGCTTGATCAGGTTATAGAACTATCCCATGACTCAATAATATACAAATGATAACATGACTAAACTTTGATGCATACATACCTCATCTTGATTCTCCTTTGATCATCTTAGCTTCATTTGATTGTCCTTGGTGTGGTCCTTCTTGCTTCATCTTAGCTTGCCTGCATATCATCCTTTTCTTGAATCCCATGAATGAGATTCCTAATGAGACAGCTGCTTGGGTTTATGAACCTTCTTTTGAAGATAGGATCTTAAATATCCTAGCCTTGCAAATGCTTCTTTGCCTTTTAATGATGGAGGTCTTCTAAGATTCTTAATCATGATCAATTTTCCTTTCATCGTGGATGAGGTCCTATTTTAGGTATGCCTCTTCTATATGAATATCTTGAGCTATATCTGCCATGCTCCTATATTCTAGAAGATATTTCTACCCATGCATTTTTTATTCTTATTATAAATGCTACATCTTCATGAGTATCTAGAACTCTATGTACATCATGCTTCTAGATTCTAGAGGATGTTTCTAGCCATGCAATTTTATTCTATTCCTACATGTTCCTATACTACTCAAAACTTTGAAAGAAGTCTAGAAGTAAAGAGTTTGACCTAGTCATAGTAGAGATCTAGAGGATCTTCCTTCTTCTTTCATCTCTTGAGTCATGTTAGCTTCTTCCCTCTTTCTTTTGTTGTTGTTGTCCTTCTTAAACTTAGGACAATTCCTTTTGTAGTGTCCATATTCTTGGCATTGAAAACATTGGATTTTGGACATGTCTTTGCTGTTTGTTCTTTATGGACCAAATTTGCCAAATTTTCCCTTTCTCTTGGCCATGGTAGCAAATGCTTGCTCCTTTGATCTCGCATATTCCTTTGCCTTAAGTCTGGTTTCCTCTGTTCTGCATAGAGACCACATTTCACTGAGAGTGGTTGCTTCCTTCTTGGCATATATGCTTGATGTGAAGTTTCCCCACTCCTCAGGTAGAGCATTGAGTACTACAGTTGTCATCTCGCTGTCAGACATGACTTACCCAAGCTTTTGAAGTTGATCTCTCATTTTAGAGATTTTCATGAAGTAGGGAGCCATTTCTTCCTTTTTTATCTTCATCTTGTACAATTCATTCCTACGAGATATTACTTCTCCGGTTGTGGATACCGAGAATATCTCTACTAGCTTATCATAAATTTCTTTTGATGTCTCAAACTTGGAGACATAAGGAATGAGAGAGTCTTTGATTGATTTTATCTGAGCTCTTGGCTCATCCTTATTGTACTTGGCTAAGGCTTGAGTTTGTTCCTTAGCAGGGATAGTGATATTTCATTTGACATGTTCTAGGAGTTCATTCTCCTTGAGAAGTAGATTAATCCTCTTCTTCCATGCAAAAAAGTTATTGGTACTTACCAATTTATTGCTTTCCTTGCAAAAAGACATTGATGTATATTCAAAAGGGGACATGTACTTACTTGATAGATTCTGAAATGTAGTGGATTTGCTTCCTTGAAGACTTGATGGCTTGCCTTCTGTTCTTCAAGTCGCCTTCTTCAAGTGGATTTGCTAGATGATGAGATTTGCTTGATGACTTGTAGCTTGATGTAGGTCCTACTTCAATCCGCTCTTTTGTAGGTGCTTTTATGTAAGGCTCTTCTTCTGGGTTTGTAGACCTCCTTGATGAATGATGGATTGTAGACCCTTCTTGTCCTCAAAGTGATTGAGACTTCTAGGCTTGATGCTTCGACTTTGTAGATGCTTCTCCTTGAGGAGTGTCCTTGAGTTTCCCTTTCCTTTATGTATCACCTTAGCTCCAATACCATGTTGAAGCATCTAGGGCAAAGTAGTGTAGTGTGATTCTTCGTTACTTTGGTAACAATTTGTGGAGTATTTTTACTTTTCCTTGTTAGCTTATTCTTCTTCTTCTTCTTATTAGAGCATATAAACTACTACCAAAAACATAAAAACGAGAACACAAGATGTTGGCTCTCTACCAGGGCCAAAACCTCTTTTCTTTTGAGGGGAAAACCCTTTAGTGAATTTCTCTTATTGAAGCTTCTATTCATCAATGTCAAACCCTAGACCCCTTACAAGAAGATCCTCCAAGCACAAGTCAAGTCCTTTCAAGATCACTTCCTTTTGCAACACTTTGTCTTCCTCTCTTCGACACTTCTTCCGACAACTGTTGCAAGCTTATGGCAGCAACAATGCAACCCTAATTCTTTGCACGTGTGAGTGATTCTCCTCACAAAACTATGTTAGACTTGTTTTCCCTTCTTCGTTTGCATACCCTTCTTCCACGCTTGAGAGATAAGCCTTTGTAGGCCTAGTTTGAACTCTAAACAATGAGATATATGTGTCTGTGATGACTGCAGATTGTCCTTCTTTTCTCGCACGTGTGGCTGTTATAAGCTTCAGATCAGCCCTATTTACTTCACTCTCCTTCCTTTCTTTCTCGCTTGAGTGGGAGGCTCTTTAGGCCTATGATATGCACCCAAACAATGGAGTTTGTATGTATTGATAGAGGGCAGTTATGGCAGTAGGAAGACCCTCTCCTTCTTCGCGCATGTGATTGTCTAGAAAAGTCCTTAAACCTTTGGTGTTTCTTCCTTCTTCTTCGCTATGCTAGGAGGCCTCTTCCCTTGTCTTTTCGTACCCTTTTCTTATCCTCTTCCTCGTAGATTTCAGAGATGATCTTATGCTCTTTTGAGGAGGTCGAATGGCTCCTTATATAGGAGTCTGTCTCCTTCTTTTAGGTCGACTAGAGGCCGACATGAAGACATGAGGCCGACTTGCTTGACATGATTTTGGTTGCTTCTTTTGATGGTGCCATTGCTTGGAGAAGACTTTTGACTTTTCTTGGAGGACTTCTTATGACCCTAATACATATTCATACAAGGTGTAACAAGCCCTTAAGGCCTTCAACATTTCCTTTTGACTATTTGACTCACCTATAGCACTGTAACTAGTGCTAGACCTATTTCAATGAGCAAGAAACTCATTGACATATATTATAAAAATAATATGTCTTTTCTTGAATAAATACAAATATCAAAAGTACATTTATGAAGATCGAACCTAGTTACATTTCCTTCAACAGAGTCGACTGTATGGATGCGTGGTAAGATGACAGGTCATGACGGTCGAGTAAGCCGAAGAAGCGATGAATGGCCGTGAAGGATTGGACCTAGTGGATAGGAACGATGGTCAACATGGAGGTCGAGGGAACTGTACGAATTGGTGTTTGAAACAAAACATATAGGTTTTACATAAATCGTACAATGTGGCAATGACATGACTCGGCAGCTGGACGAAAATAACCCAACAACAATTAATGAGGTGCCCGTCTGTTGAGCGATAGATAGGGAGCAATGACAAGGACGATGGCTAGGCATTGTGGTTTGGGCAGGGGAGAGAGAGAAAAAGCTAGAATGGCAGCTGAATGAAAATAACCCAACAATAGTTAAGGTGGTGCTTGTCTGTTGAGCGATAGATAGGGAGCAATGACAATGACGGTGGCTGGGCATCGTGGTTTGGGCAGGGGAGAGAGAGAAAAAGCTAGAATGGCGGCTAGACGATTTTGATATGGCTCTAATACCAATGTAATGAAAAAGTTCGTATACTTCAAAGGAATGCTCTGATACCAATGTAATGAACAAAGTTCGTATACTCAGAGGAATGTTCTGATACCAATTTTACGAACAAGGTTCGTTATAGCAAGTTAAACATTCCAGAAGACTTGGAATATGAAGATCTCCATTGAAGATACAAGAATATATATTATAGTGTATGAATGAGAATGATGTTACAAATGAAAGTGAGGGCCTACTTATATACTCTAGGTAGTTGTCCCTTTATGAACGATCATGTCCTTAGGGACATATCTCTTCATTAATTAATTACTAATTACTAATTAATTATTATTTATGATATGCTATTATTATTTATATTTACATTATTTATGTCTATATTTTATTCATAACCGAAAGCAAGAACCTTTCACTGGCTTTTGTACCATTTGAACTTCTTCAATTCTTATGAGATCTTGAAACAACCATTTTTATTAACACTTTAGAGCCTGAAACAACGTGTGAATAGGCTGAATAGATAACTGGGTGCATTGGTTTCTTCCACCTTGGTAGCACATATAAGAGACATTTTCTCCAACTTCCACCTTCCGAGCTCGAAGAAGATTTGATTGATTCACCATTTGACCAACGAGAATCCCATATAAATATAGGCTAGTCTATGCACAACCCTGAAAGAATTTTGTTAGCCTTTTTTGGAGCCATGGGGAAAGTCCTATGGCCGAGCACTTCATAAAAAACTCCAATAATTTAAAGTTATGAGGCAGTTTGTGAGTATCCACCACATAAAATATCCTGAAGGTCCACCTTGCTTTGCTTCTCAGGATAACATGTTCCTGCACACTTTGCAGAACAATCACATTGGTATCAGAGCCTTGCTCTCCGATCTCGGCCTTTGGCCATCAACCATACATTAAGTTCGTTGCTTTTGCTATTGAGGCTTGTAACCTCAAGAAGTTTGTTTGGAGGTTCTTCATTTTGTGGTTGGGCCTTTGTGTTGGAAATACTGAGAGGGGTGAATCAATATTTCCTAGCGATTAGTAACTTATTAATCTTTTCATAACATTAATCAATCTTCAACGTCAATTCAAAAGCATAAACAAGCAATAGACACCAGAATTTTTAGGTGGAAACTGTTGAAGAATCTAGGGCAATTAGGTGTAGTGTGATTCTTCTTGACTAGATAACAATTTGTGAAGTCTTTTTATTTTTTCTTATTAGCTTAATCTTCTTCTTCTTATTGATGCATGTGTGTGTACTTTATCAAAATGCTACCAACACCATAAGAACAAGAACACAAGATGTTGGCTCTCTGCCAGGGCCAAAACTTCTCTTCTCTTGAGAGGAAAACCCTTTAGTAAGTTTCTCTTATTGAAGCTTCTTATTGATCAATGCCAAACCCTAGACTCCTGACAAGAGTGTCCTCCAAGCACAAGTCAAGTCCTTCCTCCTTTCTGCACTTTGTTCCCCAACACTTAGTCTTACATCTCCCGATACTTTGCTTCTTGGCACTTCGACCTTCTTCTAGCGACTGATATTAGTCTTTGTTAGGTATCTTCTCTAAGTGATATTCCTCTTTATTTTTTGGTAGATTCCTTTACATATGAAGAGCACTTTATCCTTCCTCCAACCGAGCCCCTTCTTGAGATGTAGATGCAGGTTTGATATGACAACAATGCATCATTGTTTCTTCGAATGTGAGGGGATTCCTTCAAGATTCTTATGTGGAGGTCCTTTCTTCTTCGCTTGAGTGTCCTTCCTTTTCACTTGAGTGAGAGGCCTTATAGGTCTACTTTTCTAGCCCAACCAATGAAATATGTGGGACTGTGGTGGAGGGCTGCTAAGACAACAAAGATACCCTCTTTATCTTCGCACGTGTGACTGCGGCTTGTCCTAGAAACAATCCTCTTGAGCTCGCTTGTGTACCCTTCCTCTTTGCTGCACTTGGAGACCCTTTCTTCGCTCTTTGCTATCCTTTCCTTGTGCCTTCTCTTCGCAGATTTCAGAGTTGCTTACTTGACATTGTAATGGAGTGGACAACCTCTATATATAGGGGATCTCCCTCCTTTTAGGCTGACTAGACATTTATAATTCAGATTGCTTCTTTTGTAGGTGTCCTTACATGGAGGAGGCTTGCTAACTTTGCTTGGAGGTATTCTCTTGACTCTAATATATAAACATACATGGTGTAACATGCCCTTAAGGTCTTCAACATTTTCTTTTGACTATTTGACTCACCTATAGCACTTTAACACGTGCTAGACCTATTTCAATGAGCAAGAAACTCATTCACATATATTATAAAAATAATATTTCTTTTTTTGAATAAATACAAATATCAAATGTACATTTATGAAGATCGAACCTAGTTACATTTCTTTCAACGCTCCCTCTTAACTAGGGAGGTATTCATACAACATTACAAGGCATTTGGCTATGTTTCAATCTTGAAGAATTCACATAAGAGAAACCGGATTTGCAATCCATCTGTTATAGCATCATAATAACCAACATTGTTTCCACAACAAGGCCTTGACTGACAACTCTATCTCTTAATAGATCAGAGCACAATGTTGGCGATACCAATGACTTATAGACACCTTAGTCGTTGTCTCTCAAGGTACATACCCACCCGGGTGTTCACTAAGTGTGACCTTCTAAGACTATTCTTATTTTGGGTTCCCAACCCTGAAAGAATCTGGCCTCTTGCCTACTCTTGTCTTGGATGCCCTACACATCCTCAAGAGAGTATCAGATGCTAGATGATTACCCAATCCTCCCATTCTTTCTTCCCAAGCGAAGACAAGAATGTTGTGTCTATCTCTTCCTCTCAATTGAGGAAGACATGCCCAAGTATCCTTTAACAAGGTACTTGCCCAAGTTCCTTTGTAATTGGGAACTTGTTATAACTACCTCTTAGCTAGGGACTTGTACATTCATCAACAATTTCTTCTTCGTGGGTCCTTCAGCTGCTTGATCTCCTTCCTTCCTTTGATGTCATGGAGTCTTTGTTCGAATTTCTTCCTGGTAGGGCACCATCCATTGATCACTTTCCTTCCTGGTTAGTCATGTCATTGTTTCCTTCATGGAAAGTGGCCTTCGTGTCATATATCAGGTTCTCTTGTCATTTGTTTATTCCTTGTCATCTTGTATATGCTTCATACTACTCTTTACATGGATGCTTCTTTGTACTTGCTTGTTCCCATGCTTTGATCTAGTAGCCCTTCATGACTTCATCTTGATATCACTTCAACATTAAATGGTGCTTTTGTTGGATGGCTTCTTCATCATGACATCTTTGTAGAGTAGAATCAGTTTTCTGCACCTTTCATATCTCCAAGGCCTTCATAGGTGTCAAGGGTCCTTTGATCTTTTTCTTCCTTTGTCAGAGTTGTCATGCTGTAGTATACCTAGGGGGGATAGTATTGGATACAAAGGGAGGTACCCAAGGGAATAATGCAATAATGAGATGGGCCATAGTAATAAATAAAGTGGTTAGTCCGAATCATGTAAGGGACCACAAGTAGTTAGCAATAATGTAATAAGCCCATTGTATTAGATAGATGGTATTGAGGGAACCATGGTAATGACCCATGGTATTGTATGTATGAAGCCTATATAGAGGCTAGAGACTCCCCATTCAGAGATGTTAAAGAATATTGTATGGACAAGCATATGGCTTGTGGAGTGTTCTCCTCCCTTAAGGAGTGATTGTATGGTGTTGCTCTACCTTAAGGGTTTTGATCAATAAAGAAGCATTTCTATCTATTCAAATCTTGTTATTTCTGGTGTTTATTTACAAGTTATTGGGTATATTGGTATCATTTTCATATATATGTCAGGTCAGATCAATAACAAGTGGTATCAGAGCACTTTCTTGGGCAAAGCGAACTTTTTTATTTTATTTTCGTAGGAATTTTTTGGGGCGGCGAGTTTGCAGATCAGATTTGTACATTCTGGTGCAAAATTTGCAGAATCTAATTCCAGATCTGGGTTGTTTGCGAAAAAATACCCAATTTGAAAAAAAAATCGGCTAAATTGGAGTTCGGATGAGGGAGATATCGCTAATTTAAAAATCAGCGGTGTTGCAGACATTTTTCGAGGCAGCGAGTTTGCAGATCAGATTTGTACATTCTGGGGTAACATTTGCGGAATCTAATTGCAGATTTGGGTTCTTTGCAAAAAAATACCCAATTTCAAAAAAAACCGGTAGAATCAGAGTACGGATGAGGGAGATATCGCTGATTTAAAATCAGTTTTTTTTTTTTTTTTTTTTTTTTTTTTGGTTTAGAAATTTTTGTGACAGCGGGACAGTTGTAGCGTGAATCTCAAATTCCAGTGCATAGATCGGGATTTCTATTGCATAGGAAAATGCAAAATGATTGTTCCATTTCCGAAAATAGGTCATAATAGGGATTCTGAGCAATATTGACTAAATTGTGGTCATTTCAAATTTTCGTCATGTAAGTGATTTTTTTTCAAAACCCTCTTCATGGCGGTTCTATATTTTACAGGAAACGATAATGGTCCTACTATTGAAGAATTCATAGAAAAAGTTTCGTAGTGGCTAATTTTAAAGATGAAGTGGCCACATGGTGAGAATTACTTAACAAAAAGAAGTGTTTCAACCTACCTTTATGAAGAATTTGAAAAATTCATTTTAGACAAATGGTCTCATGCTAGAAAACAAGAGAAGGAGAAACATGTGGGGTTATTTTCTACTGGTATCTGCTTATTATAGGGTCATGGATATATTCAGAAGGAGAAGATCATTGTGTCTATAAATCTTAGTTGCAAGCAAAATCTTATAAATGTCAATTTGGTAAAAAAAATGCAAGTTCCAGCAAAACAAATGGAGCACACATAGCTTAATAATGAGGAGGTGCAAGTTTATAAAGATTTGAAGATTTTTATGGACAAGTATGTATTGCATTCTGATTTTTATGCTTCAGATATGGCTAATGTGGATGTTGTTTTTGGATATCTTTGGATGGAATCTGTGGGTACTATCAATATTAATGTGCAGAAGAATTTCTGAAGCTCTGGTATAAAAAGAAGAAAATTACATTACAGGATATTTCCATCAATAAATAGGTAGAATCCAAGGAGGCTGAAGCAAAAGATGTTCCCAGGGCTGACACATCAGATGATGAGCCCTTGATGGTCGACAATCAAACACAAACATCAAACCAGGCACGAGAAAAACAGATAGAGTCCAAGGAGGCTGAAGCATAAAATGTTACAGGTACAGATACATCAGATGAGGAATCCGTGGTTGAAGTAATATTGGAAGATAGGCAAAAATAGCAGATGCCACAACATGTACTAGATACCAATTAGGCTCCATTAGGTGGTGAATTAAAGAAAGATACACTGTTGGTTAAAACTTCAGCATATCACCACCCACATCACCCCTCAAGAAAACAACCTACAAGATGGCAACAAATTAGCAACAAGGACAACAACCCCCACTTGACAGATAGAGGGGCGAAAATCCACCCACAACACCAACACAGAAGAGCCGCCAGGATCAACTTCCATCTCAAGGGAGCGAGGCACCAACTAGATCAAGGGTTCACCTTTCTCTTGGATGGCTAGATGCATGTGCATGGTACCAGTGGACTACTCTTTTGAGTAGATCTTATTATTTGTGTTCTTCTTATGTTTTAGGGACAAAACATGTTTAAGGGGGGTGGAATGTAGTATACCTGGGGGGATAGTAATGGGTTACAGAGGGAGGTACCCAAGGGAATAATGTAATAATGGGATGGGCCATAGTAATAAATAAAATGGTTAACCCGTATCATGTAAGGGACCACAAGTAGTTAATAATAATGTAATAAGCCCATTGTATTAGATAGATGGTATTGAGAGAACCATGGTAATGACCCATGGTATTGTATGTATGAGACCTATATAGAAGCTAGACTCCCCATTGAGAGATGTCAAAGAATATTGTATGAATAAACATATGGCTTGCAGAGTGTTTTCCTTTTTTAAGGAGTGAATGTATGGTGTTTCCCTACCTCAAGGGTTGATCAATAAAGAAGCATTTCTATCTATTCAGATCTTGTTATTTTTGGGTATATTTCTATTATCATATATTTTTGGGTATATTTCTATTATCTTCTTCATTTAACTTTGTTATGTTAGTGTTCTTCAATCATCAAACAATCATAAAAAATAGAAGATCAACGATAGAACAAGTGCATAAGATGTTGGCTCCAAGCCAGGGCAAAACCTCTCTTCTTGAGAGTAAAACCCTTGAATTTCTTCTTATAGATATTTAGATGATGAATACCAAGACCCTTGACAAAATAGACACAAGGTTACCTCCAAGATGTTTGTCACTATCCTTTGCTCTGTCTGGTCTACAATTCATTGTCTTGATATCAATGTACTCCTTCTCTTTATGTCTTCACTGTCCAGTCACTGTCTTCGACAACTTCTTCGCTTGGCTGCCACAGTTCATTGATTATGTCATTCCATACAATAATGATAAGGTAGACCACCACAGAGAGTTGTATTGAACAATGTTGCGAAAGTCGCGATCGAGATTAAATAGGTGAGGCGAAAAAATCGGTAAAAATCGGGAAAAAATCGGAAAATACAAAAATATTCATTTTTTTTCAATTTTTTTAATATCTAAAGCATTTACAACATAAAATAAATACATTGACACATAAATATGATAAAAGAACTAATATATAATATGTGTAATATCATTTTTAGTGCTACATCACACATAACAGTGAATCATGTCATGAATAGTAAGTCTTGACTCTTGAGTCCCAACTCAACCTCAAAATATCAACAAAAAATATAATAATGTATCTCATATCATGAGTCATAATGTCATATACAATGAAATGAACCAAATAACTAATACTATTGATTTCCTCTGCTCTTGCGAGAAAATGCAATAGCTTTCCCTTTCCCTCTAGATGTAGATGTCAGTGGAGTTGGCAATGGACTTTGCTGTGCTCTAGAAGTTGAAGAACTAGGAGCTATAGGAGGTAGACCACGTCCTCTACTGGTGACAGAGGTAGCCTGGGTAGGTGGTGTCATCTCCTCCTCCTGTTGCTTCTCTTCCTCTTCCTCCTCCCCCTCTACGTCTTCCACTACCTCTTGCTCTAACCAATCATCAGCAGAGTCCATGAGAGGCCTCTTGGCCTCAACCTTCCATTTAGCAGTGGTGTCAATCCCATCCAATGAGATGGCCTCCATATCAGGTATCATCTCAAGTTGCCTTACCCACAATCGAAGATTATAGTAGACATAGACCATGTCATTAAGTCGCTGGGACTCCAACTTGTACAAAGATCATAAAATAATAACTATAAAAAAAATTATTTAATGAATTCAAAAAATTAATTGGAAATTTGGAATATTTTAAGTTTTAAGTTTAACCTGTTGTGCTTCTTGTTGTGTATTTTTCAAATACACTCCAGTTGCACTCGCATCTTGAGGAGCTACATGTCTGGCTGAGGATTCGAATGGCAAGCTTTCATAGATGGGGTAGTCTGGCACCATAGCTTCTCCACCATGCATCTACAACAAAATTACAAATAAGATAAACATAAGAAAAAATGAAACTATGAAGTAAGATAAACATAAGCAAAGTATGAAGTTATGAATATGAAGAGACAATGAAATTTGAAACAAACTAAAAGATACCTGGCATTTTAGTCTTCCTATCAACCAAAGCCATTTCAAAGCTAAATGTGCCACCTGCCATTTTGTATATCTCCATTTTTTTGGAGATTTTTTCACGTTTTGCTGGAGATTGCACTATTTTCTAGACATAGGTGAAGAATCCATTCATGATCTCAACATCAAATAATAATCCACATGGGTAAGAAAATGCAGGGTTCAGGTATATCCATGCAACATGAATGGGACAATAGAGTGTGTTGTTCCATCGTTCACCAATCACTTCCCATAGGAGTTGTTTCTGGAACTCCTCATCTCCCTTATCATCATAGTAGGCCTGAATGGATTTTTTGGCCCTATCCATGGCCTCATACAAGTACCCCATTGTGCGCTTGTCACCATCAACTAATTGAAGAACCTTTACCAAAGGTTCAGTTATGCTGCACACCTCCTGCACTCCCGCCCAAAAGTTTTCCTGGTATGAAACTAATTTGCATATGGCCTCTCCCTTTGGTTTGCGGTTAAATGTCAAAGCACGCTATTCATCTGAAAGAAACATTTTCTTCACATCCCACATAGAATTCAAGAGGGATTGAAGAAATATGAAATTAGTGGCAAACCATGTAATGGTCGGGTGTACCAACTCTTTCTTGTTGGTGAATTTTCTCATCAAATGAAGCACATATGCATGATTATATATAAATTTTGTAATGTTTTTTGATGAGTCAATAATATCTTTGACAAAGGAAATTTTTTCTATGTCTTCCAACATCAAATCAATACAATGTGCAACATAAGGTGTCGAAAATAAAGTAGGATGCCTCTCCATAAGCATCTTGCCAACAACAACATAATTTGCAGCATTGTCCGTTATGACTTGGACAACATGTTCTGCACCCACCTCCAAAATAAACACATCCAACAAATCACATAATAATTTTGCATCTTTGATATGTGTAGATGCATCAACAGACTTCATAAACATTGTCCCTTTGGGACAATTAACCAAGAAGTTTATAAAGCTCCTCCTCTTTTGGTCGGTTCAACCATCTGACATCATAGTGCATCCTATTTGTGCCCATGATGCCCTAAACTCCAATCTTTTGGTGCAGTGAACTTTTTTATCTTGAAGAATGCGGCCTCTAAAGTCATCATAAGAGGAGATTTTGTATCTTAGACCAACAATTGCAATAACATTAACAATAGGCTAGAAAAATGAATTATTCCTTGCAACGCTGAAAGGAATATCACTCCAAAGGAGAAACTTTCCCAACAACTTGTCAGCTTTTTCTTTCTCCTTTTTTTAAAGCATTGAAGAGATAGATGGTTGTGAACCAGCCGTGCTTCTAGGAACAAAGATGATGAGGTAGCTGTTGAAATTTGGTATCGGAGGACAGGTGGTTCCCTTAGGCTTTGATCTTTGGCCTAGGGAAAAGTGTCCAAAAGATTTTAATTTTTCTCCTAAAGTGACTTTATAATTTTTATAAAGTTAAAATCTAATTTAAAAGTGACTTTAAGTGATAAAGTTACTAAGTCTAATTTTAAAGTGACTTTTATAAAGTCAATGAAAAATTAGAAAGAAAAAAGTGACTTTGGAAATAAATGACTAAGTGGGTCTTTATTAAAGTGGGTGAATTAAAAAATAGAAAGTGAGATTTAAATGTGCATTTAATCTCAGCCATTGATTTAAATCTATTTCAGCCATTGGATTTAGAGATCACCCAAAAGTCACTTGGATCACCCAAAAGTCACTTGGAGTTATATTAAAGGAGGAAAATGAGGAAAAGATCATTCATTCTTTCATGAGCAGATTGGGAGAAGGAGAGCAAAAGAGCAAGGGAGATTTCTGGACAAGGAGAAAGAGGCAGCAGTTTGGCACACATACCAGGCAGCTCTTCAGCAAAATCAGAACAGCAGAAAGACAAGCAGAACAACAGCAAGAACAAGCAGAAAACGCTGATTTTTTTGCTGAAAACTGAGAAGTTTCCAGGTGGTCCGTTGGGCTGAAAACGGATAAGTTTGCTTCCTGAAAAAAAAATTATTTATCTGTAATTTTTGCTGAAATTTTCTTGCTGTAAAAAGACATTTTTCAGAAATAAAGAAGAGCTCTCAAACTGGTTTTCCCCAAGAGTTGTAGGGGGTTTTTCCAAGGTCAAGTTGACAAAAAATATCAGTGTTTTAATGTGTTTTAATGGCTGTTTATTACTGCTGATTTTTATTTCTGCAATTTCCAGCATTCTGTAAATTTTCCAAAATTTATGTTTTCAGCAAATTTATTTTTTCCAGCCTGTTGAATGTATGTTTATGGGAAAGGGCATTTAACTACATGGGAGAAATAAGGAGAAACTGAAAACCGGGGTGGGAAAACATAAATTTTAACATTAGCTACAGGGTTGGTTGTAGATATTGATGCTGAAGTAGAACCAGTGCTACTTTCATATTCACCTCCTAACACTCTCCCTGCTAGTTGCTTCCTTAGATCTGACTTGGACAGTTTGGCTTGCTCTAATTCTTCCAATGATGTGAGGGCTCTTCAGATAATTTTCACATTTGTATTGGTGCAAGGCCCTACATCATGTCCAGGGATTTGTGCAAGGTGATACTTCAATCTATAAACCCCTTCGTCATATGATGCCCACACAACCTGCAAGACAAGTTTGATTTATTAAACCCTCCATTAGGTTCACTAAATTCCTACAGAGGGTCCAATTTCCTTGGCATGTTTGTAACTTGGTTGAACTCTTGAGTTTTAATGTAAGATGAAGTTTGAAGTTGAAACTTGAAACTTGAACCTATGGCACAAGAAGAATTGCAAGTTAAAAAAAAATTACATACATAACACAACACATTGAATTTTTGACCAAAAAAACCTCAACTCAATCCAACAATAATAGAAATAATGCACATTCAAACCCAATAAAAAATGATGCGAAAAATAGAGCACAAGAAAAAATTAAACTATTAAATATAACAATCAAATTTTTGCATTTTTGACCAAAATTAATTCTTTCCACTCTATGCAACAAAAATGAAAAAAAAACAATCAAGTTGCTCAAAAATCATTGATAATCAATGGGTTATAGAAACCCAAGCAAAAACAAGAAAAAAACAAAAAAAATGGCCAAATTTGGTGCCCATACTTGGAAACCATGGCTTTCCAAAGGAATTTGGTCCAAACACGAATTTCTCTTGCTTGGGATGCTAAAATCTCTCGTTTTTCTCTTCCGTTGCCCTAGTAGTCGCCTTCCTATCCTCCTCAGCGCTCAAACAAGTTCTCTGTCTGCTAAAAATAACAAATAAAACCTAAGTTGCAGGAAACGTTGGGGAAGAGTCTGTTTCCGGGCGAAAACGAAATAGAAACGAGGAAACTCATACCGGACAGCCTGGAAACTCGTTTCCGGCCGTATTGGCATGTTTCTCGAGGAGGAAACGTGGCCAGTACGGTTGGGAATGAGTTTCCAGTCCGTACGACGAAGTTTCCTCTTCTAACTTGACTTTTTCTTGTATTTTATTTTTCATTTTTTCGCTTCTAATTTTTTATTGGCCGACTAAAATATCTTATGGATGCTTCTAGATGCCTCTCAAGTTATAAAAAAGAGGATTTTTTTGAGTGGGGCAGCCTAATTTTCAAGCCTATGGCCCTAGTGTTGATATGCAGTTCATGGTAGTGTCAAATTCTTAAAGTAAAAGTGACATTCTCCTTTATTTTTCATTATAATCCTTTCACTTAAATTTTTAACATTACCATGAAATGACTCAGGATGTTTGAGAGTGGTTTCGCCCTCATTGGATTTCATATGGAGAAAGTAGAATTTTAGATCTCACTCAAAATCCAGCAGACTTATTTGTTTTTCAGGATTTCAAGATTGGGGGAATTGCAATGATTCCATTGGATTTTGTCATGTACTAGGGTATGGAACTTGTATTTAATCAAGAGAACCAACCCCTCTATGCAGGGGACACTCCCAAAAATCAAGAGCACGTAGGGTACTAGGGTATGGAACTTGTATTTAATCAAGAGCACTAAGGTCATTCGACTATGTAGGGGGAGACTCCCAATGAAGCACGAGACAAGAAATTAGAAATTTCTCGTGGTTGATTTTGGATATTGCTATTTTCATTATGTGATCATTCATGAGTAAATGTGATGTAAATTTAGAGACTTATAGTTTATGTATTGACAATTGACAATTTAATCATAATGTAATAAATTAGAATGTATCATATATGCTTTATGATTGCACATTATTTCTTAAATGTCCTAATATATATATATATATATTGCATTTCCCCGTTTCCAAAATTTTGGGGGGTCACGAGACAAGAAATTAGAAATTTCTCGTGGCTGATTTTGGATATTGCTATTTTCATAATGTGATCATTCATGAGTAAATGTGATGTAAATTTTTGTAGTTTATGTATTGACAATTGACAATTTAATCATAATGTAATAAATTATAATGTATCATATATGCTTTATGATTGCACATTATTTCTTAAATGTCCTAATATATATATATTGCATTTCCCCGTTTCCAAAATTTAGGGGGGTCATGTTTCGTACCCGTGCCCATTTCGGAAACTCGTACCTGTTTCCCCGTTTTGTGCAACTTAGAATAAAACTCATGAAATTGCTTTTAAAACGCGTTGTCCCAGAGGGCCATGATTTTTTCTGCTCGAATCACGATTTTTTCAGTGATTTAAAAAAAAAAAAAAACTTCATAAAAATCGGGCGATATTATCGGCAGACTTAAAAAATCGTGATGTTCGCAACATTGTTATTGAAAGCAGTCACTGTGTATATATTTGCACATTTCTTCAATGAATTCCTAGATATATCAGTGTATGGTTTACGGACTTCCGAGATTTATCACAGTGGATAGCTTACCAACTTCCGAGATATATCACCGTGGATGGCTTGCAAACTTCTGAGAGCTTGACACGCTATCTATGTATTCCGGGAACAAACTTCTGAGAACTTGACACGCTTTCTATGTATTTCAAGAACAAACTTCCGAGAACTTGACACGCTTTCTATGTATTTCAAGAACAAACTTCCGAGAACTTGACACTTTTGAGATATTACCTTGCTCATTGTATATTCGTTCCTCCTTTGCTGACTGTAATATATGAACTGATCCGAAGACTTCTCTCAATTGACTCCACATTACTCCTTATATATATGGGTCAACAATGGTGTATTGAGCCAACAAGAGTGCCTTGAATCTAGGTTGACATATCAAGGAGATCACTGCATTTTGTAGAGATGATTTGCATGAGGATAGTGACACTTGTCTTGGAGTGTAAACCTTTGACCTTATGACTTTCATAATGCTTATGATGAAACATAAAACCCTAAAGACATCAAGAAGAAGTCTTTGACCTATGGTAAACACATCTTGCTCATGAAACCCATGATGCAAGGAATGATAATTTTCTTCGTAATATTATAATTACAAGTCATAATGAAAACCGAACCTAGTTAGATTTTTTTCAACACTCCCTCTTAACTAGGGAGGTATTCATTAAATGGTACAAACCTATTCAACACTAAAGAGATCTCATAAAAAGAGTCGGACTACTAATCCATCTGTATAGCATCATTATAACCAACATTGTCACATAGCAAGGCCTTGACTAACAACTCTGTCTCTCAATAGATCAGAGCACAATGTTGGCGAAACCAATGATGATAGACACCTTCATCATTGTCTCTCAAGGTACATACCCACCCAGGTGTTCACTGAGTATGACCTTTTAGGACTATTTTTATCTTGGGTCCCCATCCATCAAAGAATATCGATCCTCTTGGCTACTCTTATCTTGAGAATATCGATCCTCTTGCCTACTCTTATCTTGGATACCCTACACATCCTCAAAGAGTATTAGATGCCAAATGATTACTCAATCCTCCATTCTTTCTTCCATGGTGAAGACAAGAATGTTGTGTCTATCATGTGTTTACATTTCCATTCATGGCCTTCACTATGACTTACGGCTGTTAGTCCTGGTCAAGTGCATGACACATGAAATGGAAAAACACATCTATCACTCCCTTTTAATCAGGGGTGACTCAATTCAGGCTCCCTCTTAATTAGGGATTCGTCTTTCATCAACAACTTCTTCTTCGTGGGTCCTTCAGCTGCTTGATCAACTTCTTTCCTTGATGTCATGAAATTTACTCAAGCTTCTTCCTTGTAGGGCAACGAACATCGATCACTTTCCTTCTTATTCTATTATGTCATTCCTTTCTTCATGGAAAGTGGCCTTCCTGGAACCTTCTTCTTATGGCTACTTCTTTCTCTTCATGCTTCTTTCAGAGGTTTCCATTCATCGCATGAATGTTGGATTTACTTGTACTTACAAATCTTGTTCTGGTATCCCTGCATGAACTTCATCTAGATATTATTCAAGGAATCAAAACATAGCATTAAATCAAATCATACCTTTTGAGATGGCTCTTTATCATGACATCTTTTCAATAGGTATCAGCATCCTGCATACCTGTTGACAAATTTCCCAAAGATATACATCGTCAAGGGTCTCCATCTTTTTCAAACTTTCATCAGAATCTTATGTCTTTCTGGGAGATTTCCTAGTCAATTCTTCTTGGTCTTTTGGATGTTGATTGCATTCATCATGGTTGCATAGCTCACGATCTCTTTCTTCCTCACTCATTCCATTCCCAGGGCTTTCTAATTAGAGTTCTTGTAATTGTAGTCAACCACCTCATACTTTATATGAGAACATATTATGTTGATTTCATCTAGTGTGACTTATGCTTTCTGCATCTTTCCAGAGGAGGAGATCCTTTTTCTCTTGATCATGCTTCTTAAGATAGAAGTAGTGATCCGTGTTACTTGCAACCATAAGACACGACATTATAAAATTAAATACAAGCATACATACCTTATTTTACCTTTAGGTCATATAGGCTTCTTCCAACAACTTCCTTAATCCCACGCTGATCATGTCAACTTCTTTTACTAGCTTCTTTACCAATATGATGTACCTGAACCACTTAGACAACAAGTACAAACCAATTCTGTAGAAGCACAAAGTGGTCATAACAAAAACTTTATAGTAGCAGAAGCATTTATAATTTTCATAATCAACAAGAGTTTACACTCTTAATTACTTGAATCATCTAGACCGGGTTTGATACAAACCCTAAGTCATATCAACAATTCAATCATGATTAGATAACTTGAGAAACCATATGATAGACTATCTACTAGAGTTTTCGGTAAACCCTAGATTTTATCAGCATGAATTGTTTCTACTAGGGTTTGATGTAAACCCTAGATTTTCAATCAATTATCAACATATATAAAGAGTTTCTTACTAGGGTTTGAGGTAAACCCTAGATTTTCCATCTATAAATTCTCAGCGCACAATTTATAGATTCAGATGAATACACATACTAGAGAATTTAATCATTACTAGGATTTAGTTACAAACCATAGATTTCAATCATCATCCTAGAACTTTAAAACTTTGATTAGGGCTTGCCTATCTGGATCCCATAATCTTTAGAAAAATTGATCAACACATAGCCATCATGTATAGACACATTATATAGTTAGACAATACATTGACCAAGACTAAGCTAGGAAAATAAATATGTACCCAGGGTTTCATTCCTAGGACTTTTCATGGTACGGATCTTGCTTTTAGACCTAACCAAAACTTAGGGTTTTGATTCATTGTCAAAGCAAATCCTTATTCTATCAGAACTTCAAGGGTTCAACCTTAATAGGTTAGAGCTTCCATGATCATATAAAAAGCTCGAATATGACATTACAATAAATCAACCAGTATAGAAATTTCTTCATTGATAGCCCTAATTAGGTTTAGGGTTTCACACATCATCAATTTATGTCAATCAGTGTAGCAATTTTTTCTTTTTTTTTTTTAACAACGTGGTGAATCAGTAACTGCTAGATCTAATCTAAGGAAGACCCGCGATCAATTCTCGTAGCTGCCACTATAACACCAAGAGTACATCCAACAACCTGCAAGCCAGATATAGTAATTTCTTATGATTTTGGCAAGAGTCGAGACTCACGCTAATGAGGGAGCCTACTCCTTGAGCCGCACACCATAGCAGGACAATATACTCAATGTGATTTGAAACTTGACCTCGTGGGTTTCACCCAACGAACTCAACCGCCTCACCACACATCATTGTATTCAGTGTAGCTATTTTTATCATTAATATTCTTGAGAAGGTTTAGGGATTGCCATCCTATCAATATGCCCTTAGGTTAGGGTTTCTAGAGAATTTTCAAGGTTATTTTCATTCAAACAATTTAGAGAGTAATAGGGTGGTAGATTCATTGGATGATGAATGACCTCAAACAAGAATCTTTTACGATTCAAGAGAGCTAAACAAGATGAGCGTTAGTAGTGTAGATAGGATTTGACAAAGAGAATAACAAAACTTTATAATAGACATACCATTGACTTTTGACAAACCTTTGTGATGCCTTCCTTCATACTCCTTGATCTTTTAGCAAGTCCTTCCTTAGAATAGTTAATAGTGGCCTTTGACTTGGTTACTTCAATACTTACCTGGTTACTTCAGATCTTTAGAGGATCATTGATGACATTGAATCAGTGAGACCTTTCTTACTATGGTATCTCCAGGTTAGGCAGAGACTGGAGCATCACCATAGGCTGAGACTGGAGCATCCTCATGGGCTGAGACTGAAGTATTATCAAAACTGTGATGTATTTGAGGAGAGTCCTAAGATTGCTGTCGTGTTATGACTTAAGTCAAGGTGATGTCTTTGAAGTGGCATCTTTCTTATTTCTGAATTTGCAGTGGCATTCTTTTTTTTATTGACACCACATCCTCATGATTGCTTCGAGTCGGAACTAGCATTGTGTTTTCATCATACCCGGGATTGTGACATACTGTGATTCTTCTGAGACTGTGATATGCCTGAGACTGAGGTTGTGATATAGACATCTCTGTATTGTAGATATTTCCTCTGTGACTGTGATATAGACACTTCTTCCGAGACAGTGTTGACTGTGATAGCAGTGAGACCCTTCTAACCAAGACTGTGATATATAGGCATCGTGACCCTTCAGTGGGATGGAGACTTCTTCACAAGCTTTTCCGTGATATAGTTGATCTCCTTCATGAACCATAGCTCCGATACCATGTTGAAGAATCTAGGGAAATTCATGACTTAGTGATTCTTCTCAGACTTATTGATAACAATTTGTGTTGTCTTCTTCATTTAAATTTGTTATGTTAGTGTTCTTCAATCATCAAACAATTATCAAAAATAGAAGATCAACAATAGAAGAAGTACACAAGATGTTGGCTCCAAGCCAGGGCAAAACCTCTCCTCTTGAGAGTAAAACCCTTGAATCTCTTCTTATAGATATTTAGATGATGAATACCAAGACCCTTGACAAAATAGACACAAGGTTACCTCCAAGATGTTTGTCACTATCCTTTGCTCTGTTTGGTCTACAATTCAGTCTTGATATCACTGTACTCCTTCTCCTTATGTCTTCACTGTCTAGTCACCTTCTTCACTTGGCTGCCACAGTTCTTCGATTATGTCATTCCATACAATAGTGATAAGGTAGACCACCACCGAGAGTTGTATTGACTGCAATCACTGTGTATATATTTGCACAGTTCTTCAATGAGTTCCGAGATATATCACAGTGGATGGCTTACAGACTTCCGAGAGACTTCTGAGATTTATCACAGTGGATGGCTTACAAACTTTCGAGATATATCACTGTGGATGGCTTACAAACTTCCAAGAGCTTGACACGCTTTCTATGTATTCCAAGAACAAACTTCCAAGAACTTGACATGCTGTTTGTGTATTCCAAGAACAGACTTCCGAGAACTTGACACTTCTGAGATATTACCTTGTTCACTGTGTATTCGTTTCCTTCTTCGCTGATTGTAATATATGAACTAATCCGAAGACTTCTCTCAATTGACTCCACGTTACTCCTTATATATATGGGTCAACGACGGTGTATTGAGCCGACAGGAGTGCCTTGAATCTAGGCCGGCATATCAAGGAGATCACTGCATTTTGTAAAGCGGATTTGCACGAGGATAGTGACACTTGTCTTGGAGTGTGACTTTCATAATATTTATGATGAAACATAAATTCCTAAAGACATCAAGAAGAAGTCTTTGACATATGGTAAACACATCTTGCTCATGAAACCCATGATGCAAGGAATAATAATTTTCTTCATAATATTATAATTACAAGTCATAATGAAAACGGACCTAGTTACATTTTCTTCAACATACTTCAACAAGGCTACTTCAACATGCATCTTGTTTGTCCTCCAATACTCCTTTAAGATCACTTTAAGGTCTAATCAAGGTTTGTTCAATAAGATGCTACAGAACTAGCTTCAAAATCTGCTTTAGGTTGATACTCCCCCAAAGTGTCTTCAAGACTCCTCCACAAGGTACTTCAAGGTGCCTTCAATTCTCGTTCTAAAAGGTGTGTCCGGACTGCTTCAAAATCTGCCTTAAGACTGCTTCACACAAGCTCCAATATCTGCTCTAGAAAACCTCAAAAATTTGCTCAGACTATCATCAAAGTCTTCTTCAAATTGTCATTACAAGAAGCACTAGAAAAGTCTTCAAAATAACGCTCCAAATGATCTTTATGACTGCTTCAAAGGACATTAAGAATGTGCATAAATATCTGTTCTCAAACTGGTGTAAACTTTGTTCAGGAACTAATCCAAATTCTTTTTTTAGACAAATTAGAGTTTGCCCTTGATTCAAGGTCTACAAAAGGCAACGGAGATAATTGTTGTAGAGATCTAAAGTGAAAATGTATTTCACAGATCCGAAATTCCAGTCACCTTTTTTTTTTCTTTCTAGCCTCGGATTCGAGATTTTTTCTGTCCTTCACCAAACTCTGCTTCTTTTTCACTGATCCGAGATAAGGTCAAAATGGAAGAGACATTGAGCATTTATAGTGGTTTGTCGATATATCTTTAAGGTGAGCCGACACGTGAGAGGAAAAGCCGACAAGGAACTGACAACTTCCGTAGAGTGTGCTTTTATTCTTAAAGATGTGATTCGGGCCAGCAACTTCCTTTGCAATAGATACGTCACTGTCTTGCCAGATCTCTAGTCCAATCAACAGTCCAACACGTCTTTCAATTAACAGGTTCGTAATTTCAGATACACAACTTCTTCAAATACGCAATTTCTTCATTAATATTATGTGAGTTCACGAGATATAAATGCTAAGTCTGAGCCCTTAGATCTGAAGCTATCACAGGTTTATGAATCCGAGCCTCCACAGGTTTTTAAAACCAACCCTCTACAGGTCGATGAAGTGAACAAAGTTCCTTCTACAGATTAATTACTCCAAAAGGCTTGGAATGTCAAGATATCCATGAAGATACAAATATTATATATTAAATGTATGAATAAGAATGATTATATGAATGAGAACAAGAGGCTTGCTTATATACTAAGCAAGTGTTTCTTCATGAAGAGTCATGTCTCATTTAGACATGCCTCTTCAACTTAATTACGAATTAACTAATAATTGTTTATGCTTATTATCATTTACATTATTTTACATTATTTGTATATATTTTATTCGTTACATTGCCTTCTTCCTCGAAAAGCTTTGTCCTCAAAGCTTATCGATGAAAAAGGCTTGATCTCTTTTTTCATCTTCGAAAGACTTCCTTTCTCGAAACAATCATCTTCGTTGATACAAGCTGATATGATCTTCTAAGTGACAAACAAAATTGTCGCATTGAGAAGGGATCAGACCATCCGAGATTAATCTTCTGTATAGCATTCTGATCACTAGAATTTTGTAATGACTTGTCATCGTAGGAATGGATTGAGGTTACATTACTCTTCTCTGGAACATCAGTTTGTTGTTTCTGGTCTGAATGGTTCAGATATGTAGCATGGTTGATTGGTCTACTTTCGTGATTCGGATGTCGATATGGAGTTTTTAGATTTTCTTCTGGCGAAGATGTTGTTGAATTAGTTATGGAACATTCACTTGGCATGTCCGTTGTCTGAAGAACAACATCTCAGTGTGTCGTTTCTTCAACTGACTTGTCTTCTTGAGTTGTCATATTCACTGGATCAGTGTTCGTTCCCTTATTTTCAACTTGGACTGTTACGACTGGAGATTTCGATGCTTCTTCTTGAGTGAATTGTTTCAACTTATCTTTTAATGCTTTCTTATCATCCTTAAACTTCTTAATTTGAGTGAATAGACTTTGATTATGGTTTTTCAGTCGTAAAAGTTCTTTGATTTCTGACTTATCAACCTTATTTTCAGTGTTTTGAATTTTAAGATTTTCATCTTTTAGATCTTTGATTTGTTTTAATAAATTTTTATTAAGGTTCTTTAAACGCAAAGTTTCCTCTTCTTGTTTTGATAAGTGCTTCTTGAATTCTTTCTTTGTGACCTTAGTCTTCTTCACTTGCACAAGTAATCTTTCTATGTGGTCCTTGAGACGAGAATTTTCTTTGTCCTTTTCCATTATTTCTTTGTGATGCACATCCACAAATTCAGCATATTGTCGCTTAAGTATTGTAATTTCTTGTTTTACCTCTCTTTGGAATTGTTTTTGTTCATTACCTAGAAATTCCATTTTTTTCACTTTTTGTATCTTCCCCCCTTTTTTTTCCATTGATTTAATAATCCTTTTAAGTATATATAAAATTTATATTAAATTAATATATATACTATATATCTCACCTCTTTTGACTTGAATGTGGCACTTCCCGACTTTTGAATTTGGACTTTGTATATTAATTTTTTTTAATATTATAATTTTTTATGGTGTCACCACACTCAATATAAAAGTCACACTTAATATAAACTTTTATGATGTCACCACACTTAATAAATATAAAGGTCACATATGAAAATATGACAAGGTCACGATGTTCACCAAACTTTTTAAGTAAAAAGTAAAACTTACCTTTCACGTAAATAGATTTTGTACCCCTTTTGTTTTTTTCTTTTACTTTTAAAATACCATGGGCAATTACCATGGGTTGTTTCTAAAACCACGGGTTTCTCCACGTAAAAAGTTTTAAATATCACTTGGTATGAGATTTTGTATCCCTTTTGTTTTTTCTTTTACTTTTAAAATACCATGGGCAATTACCATCGGTTGTTTCTAAAACCACTGGCTTCTACCAGATGATTTTTTTTTAAATTTTATTTTATTTTTATTTTTTTTTTTTTTTTTTACTTTTTTTTTTTTTATTATATTATTTTTTTTTGGTTACTTTTTGTAATGGCCAAAGGTCAACTAGTGAATTGGAGACCCTCCAACTAGCGAATTTTCTTTTAATTTTACTTTTAATGGCCAAAGGCCTATAAAAACGGAGAAAAGGAGAAACTCCCAAATTCTGAGCAAAATGCTTCAATCTTTTAGCAACATGGTTGACAAATTTCGATAGCCAAGGACCAGGATCGGAGAACGAGCTTTGTGCACCGGTTAAGCAACCTAGAGGACTGAACTGCTCTGATACCAAATGAAGTGAACGAAGTTCCTTCTACAGATTAATTACTCCAAAAGACTTGGAAAGTCAAGATATCCATGAGGATACAAATATTATATATTAAATGTATAAATAAGAATGATTATATGAATGAGAACGAGAGGCTTGCTTATATACCAAGCGTCTCTTCATGAAGAGTCATGTCTCATTTAGACATGCCTCTTCAACCTAATTATTAATTAACTAATAATTATTTATGCTTATTATCATTTACATTATTTATATATATTTTATTCGTCACAGTCGATCTGAGTGTCATAAATATAATTGATAACAAAATAAATAAACATAAATAATATAAATGATAAATAATCAAATAATGATTATCTTAATTAGTCATCAAGTTAAGTGAAAATGCATGTTTAAAAGACATGCCCAATCGTGAAGGACACCTGTCTAGTATATATGTGGGTCTTCATTGTAACATTCAACACCACTTATACATTTATATATACAATAATTTATTATTACCAAATACCTCGTGTATTTTTACATTCAAGCCAACAAGCTATAAGTTTTGTTGCTTCAGTAGTATCAGAGTCATGCCGCACAATATAACCATGCGAGACTTTGAATGTTGTTTGCCGCACAATATGCCATTACGTTTACATTCTGAATGCATTGAGCAGTTTAGTAAAATTCAAGAAGCATTTCAACATTTAGAAAAATGATATGCAAAAGTTAAAGCATGTCTAAAGAAGATCATTAATAAGGAAGATGATTGCGACAGTGGAGAAACGAAACAAGGTGAAGCAAGAGAAGAAGACTTTGATCATGAACATGATGATGTGATAGATAATGATGAATATGAAAAGGATATCGATCAAGATGAGGATCCAGATGAAGATGATGTGGATGAGGACTACCTTGAGAAACAAGAAGATGAACAATATCATAACAATGAGGAAGATGTTGAAGAGGGCATTAATGATGATAAAGAGAAAAAAGGGGAAGATGAAAAAAATCATGTTAAGGTGCATACAACACATATAAAGGAATTGCTGGAGGAAGTGTCACCTCCAACCATCCTTGAAGCTTCATGTGAGAGTTAGCAAGGGCTACGTAAGACATGTAGAACTCATATGACGAATGAGACATCAACAAATGTTGCAAGAAATCCCATGATTGTTTTAAATTTATCTTCCATCACGAGAGCACAGTCTATTGTTTGCAAAGATACTAATTCAGGAGCACATGAATCACATGGAAAGCGCAAACCCTAAGTAATGGGTAAAGCCATCAAAGTGTGTGATGATGCTGCAGAAAATGGCTTGGAAATATCATCCTTGTCTATAGTTCCTCCTTTAGATGTATTAGAATCACATGGTAGTTCTAGGCCTCAAACATTGGGTAATACTATATTTGTGCTTAATGCTGCTACAGGAAATATTGTAGAGTTGGCAACCTCCTCTATATAGAAAGTGAAGTCCAGTCTCAGTGAAGACAACACTCATGGCATCAATGAAGACAACCACACTGTTGGCATGTTTCAGTTAGCTCCTCAAAATCCCTCAGAATCATCACCACTTGCTACCAGAAAAGTAGAGACTGTTCTTGGCACAACCAGCATGGGAGGTGATCTTATTATCAGTGATGCAGGGGATGGCAAAGAAAAACAGAAAAACTATGTAGGATATGTTGGTCAATACCAGTTTCAAGAGTGCATTGGATCTGCTTCCATGTGCATGGACAACCCTATTTTCTCTTTTGATGTGCCAGGTCAAATTGTGGACAAGAGCAAGTTCTCCATTCCTGAAACTGATTCTCATCAATCTCTTTTCCAGACAGGCTATGGAAACCCTGTAAGTATATCTATTGCGGGTATCCTTGAGGTCAAGGGTACGACAACGTCACAGGCAAGGTTGGCATTACTTCAACATCGACTTTCACTGATGGACAAAGAAAGAGCTATGGTTAATGATTTTGTAGGTCGTGTCATAGAGCCCAGAAAAAAGTAATTAGCAGAGACCATGACAATCGATCAGGTTGGCTCGGATCTGCTGGCAATATTCATGCAACTCAAGGAGGAAAAAGGGAATCCATATTTCCACCGTTTTTTACATGACATATGCATTAATTTCATTATAGCAGGCCATGCCACTTCTTTCGTGGTGCTCTTTGGTTCTTTTGGCTGTTGCACAACCACCCCCATGTCGAGCAAAAAATCATTGCAGAAATCAAAACCGTTTTATCAAATTCTAAAACTAAAAAGAACATCGAATTATTCGCTGTCACTTTCGTAGTTGAAAAGTTGAAGCAGATGCATTATCTGCAGGTTGTGGTGTTTGAGGCTTTGCTATTTTATCCCTACGATCCTATGGATCACAAAGAAGTGGCGGAGGACAACTGGTCGCCTAACGGCTTATGCGCCTGTGGATCACAAAGAAGTGGCGGAGGACGACCGGTCCCCCAATGACCTGCGCCGCTATGTCCACACCAACATGGAACCCTGTTGACATTTCGCTTGTGGTAAAGTCTCTGCCGACGGGTGTGACGAGGGGTGCATCTTTTGGTCAATGGTTACGATTAAAGTCAACGAGGTGTCTTTTATTGGCTCGGTCTATTATAATCTAGTCAATATATATATATATATATGCTTAATTCCATTGATACACCGTATAGCGTGGCAATGTTATTGCATAGTTATAGCGTGGGTCAATATAAGTGTTACCGCATAGTTACAGCATGGGTTGAGTTTTGCTCAGTGTATACTACATTGTAAATTACATATTCACATAATTTAGTTAATTAATTAAATTTATTTTAATTATTTAGGATTATTTAATTATATTATTAATAAATGATAAAAACTTATAATATTTAATTATAAAAAAAATCTAATGGATAAATCGAAATACCCGATTCCAGACAATTAGTATCGATGACTTACACATACCAGGAAACTTGTGCAAGGAAGAAATTATTAGCAAATAAGCTTTGAGGACAAGGCTTTTTGAAGGAGAATACAATGTTATGAATATAATTCATAACAAAATAAATAAATAAAAATAATATAAATGATAAATAATCAAATAATGATTATGTTAATTAGTCATCAAGTTAAGTGAAAATGCATGTCTAAAAGAGACATGCCCATCGTGAGAGACACCTATCTAGTATATATGCGGGTCCTCATTGTAACATTTAACATCACTTATACATTTATATATATAATAATTTATTATTACCAAATACCTTTTGTGTATTTTTACATTGAAGCCAACAAGCTATAAGTTTTGTTGCTTAACCAAGCCTCCACAGTTTTATCCGAGCTTCCACAGGGCTATGCTATAAGTCTAGAGATATACGCAATCACAATCAGACAAGTCCAACAAATTTTGATTTATTTAGTCCTTCTAGTTCACGAGTTGTGAACTAAGTTTCTTCTTTTCTGCTCATGTGGTTATCTTCACCGAGTTGGATACTAGAAAGACGAGTTCAAACTTTCATTTATACACATTTTGACCTTTTTGCTTAGGAGACACATCTTTTGGAGGAGGGGTCGACTTGCATATGTAGGCTCATGTCGGCTAGCATACAAAATTATTATATTCCAACTTGTAAAATCATTTTCTTTTAGCCTATGAGGAGTTAGAAGCTTGTAAGTGCTCATTGGAAAGAGCGCAATGTCTTCTATGAGCTTATGCTAACTCCATCATTAATTAAGGTCATTTCACCATCAATAAAATAATATTTGTGAACTGCCATTATTATTTCATCCATGGCAACCTTTAGGGTTTTATCATTATGTTTTGGATAATGCTAGGGCTCCTTTATAGACTTAGGGCTCCAAGTTTAGGACTTGCAAAATAATGACTCCTTCACACGTGTTCTTCATTTATTAGGATTAGGCATCTTCAACAAGGCATCATGGGCATCTTTAACAAGTCTAGGGCATCATATATCAAACATTAATTCTAGGGCTTGCATTAACAATTTAGGGCTAGGGCTTTAGGGTTTTATCATATAGCTTAGAGTTAGGGTTTAGTGTCCCAGGGTTTGCACAATATCTAGAGGTAGGGTTTGATCAACAATTCAACTATGATGCCATCAATGACAACTTTATTCAACACTGCTCTACCATCTGAAATACCCTAGAGCTTAGCTTGTCGCTTGTTGCTCCAATAAGCCAGATCAACCTGAGCCATCCATCTTAATCATGAAAGATATGACTCGGTTTAAATCGTAATCTAAGTCATTGATTTTTTTGGAACTTCCAGAACATTTCATTTAGATTCGTAAGCCTAGTTGATTTTAAAACATAAGTCTTTCACTTTTCCTTTCATTTTTAATGTGAAATTAGAAGATAGAACTATTTCCCACTTTTCTTAAGCGACTACTAAAGAAAATTTTCAAACCACTTTCTGCACGTTCACATTGAACTTGTGCATGAAGTTGCTTGAACTACATTTGTCAATTTTGATGATGGTGATCCTCCTGAAGGATCATCCTCCACACCAGTGGATGCAGATCTTGGATTGGATATGTTGCTATTTTAGTTAGCATTGTGAGTGTTCTCACGTGTGGGACAAGTGGGCTAAGTGATGGGGCTTTGCACCTATAGATCCATGGTATTCTGATGACCAATGGTATTACCCATAGTATTTTGATAAGCCATGGTATTGCACTCTTTGGAAAAGTACAAGTACAAGAGTGAGTGATTCATGCATGTAGCTTGGCAAGAGAGCCAAGAAAGCTGTAGGGCAAAGAGGGCTTGTAAAGGGCTAGAAGGGTTGAGAAGGTTGAGCAAGCCAGTAGGCTAGAGGATCAATAGCAAAAGGCTCCTAAGGTTGAGTTTGGACTAGCAACACCAACAACACGGACACGACCTGTAGATTTGGAGTAGTAAGATGTTCCTTTCAGCGCTACTAGGAGAAGGTCAAGTAGGTAGAGAGGTCCTATTGACAACGAAGACGGTTTAGAGGGGCCTTTGGAGGGCCGAGAGAGTCGAGTTGGGTCGAGTAGAGTTGAGAGGGCCAAGTAGGGTTGAGTAGAGTCAAGAGGGATGAGAGGGATGGAAGGGCTGGAGGGTCAAGCAAGGCACAAAGATGTGCAGGGCCATGAGACATTGAGAGAGATTCACTCAAATAAGCAAGAGATTTGCGTGAGTAATATTGCAGGTGTTGAAATATGTAACTAGGTTTGGTCTTCATAATGTCTTTTGTACTATTGATCTTATGTATTTGTTGTAAAAGAGAGAAAATTTATTATTGTTATTTTATAACATGGGTTTCATGCTCTAAGTCAATTTGTTTTTAGGTCAAGCACCCATTGTGTGCTTCCAGGGTTTTGTCATAGAATCTAGGAGTCAAAAGAGTCATTGTCATATGTAAAATACCCCAGTGGGCATCTTGTATCATGTCAAAATAATTTATTTAGAGTCAAAATGTGTTATAGTACCCCTCCAAAATCAAGATTGTCTACAGAGAAAAAGTCATCGTCATTAAGGGCAATTCGAGCCTCATGGAAAGGTAAGTGCATTCAAGCTCATTTAAGAAGAGCATCCAAGAAGTTTGATCAAGCAAGAAAAGAAGAAGAAAGAACAAGCAAAGGGCTAATCTCAAGAAGGAGAAACAAAATTTTGAAATTTTACTCTCTCCCTCACACGTGCGAAGAAATTAGGGCACATTTTGTTTTTACAAGATCAAATTGCAACCATCTAAAGGAGCCAAAGTTTGGTATCAAAAGGATCAAGCTTGGAAGCCAAATTTCTAAGGAGAAAGAAGCACCCTAAGCGAAGGAAGAAGACCTCCTTTACCATCTTTTCACCCACACGTCTGAATTAGGGTTTTTGCAGTAAGGCTGAAATATGCAGTCAGAAGTTGCAGGTCTGAATTTAAGATCAAAAGTGAAGTTGTAGTAGTTTTGAAGAAGTTTGACTTGGGTTGACTTTGTGCAAGAGAAGCTCATCTAAAAGAAGGTTGACTTGGTCTTGGAGGGGTCTTGATCTAAGGGTCTAAAGGTCTTGGAATTCGTAATTTGAAGATTCTATAAGAGGAGAAGAATTCTTGTGGGTTTTCCTCTCTAGGAGAGGTTTTGGCCATGGCTAGCAACCTATATCTTGTGTCCACTTGTTCTATTGATCTTCATGTTTTTGGTAGTTGTTTGATGATAAGAACAATATAATAATCAAGAGAAGAAGTTAATTATAAATTCTACAAGTTGAAGTTAAAGAATGTCACGAGTAGTTATCAAGTTAAGAGAAATCACCTCTAATCTAGCTGCCCTAGATTTCTCAATAGCAGGTTTGTTATGAATGAGATACTCAATGGTGTCGGGTTGGAGGAAAGAGCACGAAGTAGCAAAGGAGATGTAGGTTAGCCAAATTGAGGAAAGATCTAGGGTTTGATTTGGTAGATCAAATCTAGGGTAATTGTTGTAAATGTAATTTCCTTGAGGGCCATTATCCCAATAAGGGAGCCCGAGTAGGTTTTGAGAATAATTTAATGAAAGAACCATTGATTGGGCAGAATGTGTGTATAATACATTTATTGTGCATGATATAATTGCTAGTTTTATAAGTTCTGCTGTGTGTAATTTGTTTTTGGTTAGGGACATCAATGTGTTTTAGTTAATTAGTTGGGTTAAAATTAATTTGAGACGGTTACCAGATTTGGGGTGTGTGCACGTGCACTGAGTCTAGTGACCACAAAATCTAACATGGTATCAGAGCATGGTATTTGAGAACAGTAGTTGGATTTGAGATTTGCACAGGTGACAACTCTGAGAGGTAGTTGTAGGAATTGTTGTAGCTAGCAACACTGTTTTGAATACCCATGCCAAGAGAGTTGGCTAAGTATGGCAGACTGCTTGTATGGGTTGTGAAGGTGAGGATCAACAAGCCTAGTGAGACATGGAGTAGATTGTTCATAGGAGGATCACGTCATTGGAAGAATGTTGCGTTGGGCTTGATCAAATAATTGCGGGATGCATTGGGCAACAAGAGTTGCTAGGCAAAGGATTTGCCATGACAAGTACAAGCAAACAGAGCTGGTAGCAATCGGGAGGGCCACTAGCAGAGACCTTATAGAATGTACAAAGGTTTTCAAGTAGGATTGGTGGAGGTCAGCCCTTTGAGGGAGAGAGGGAGACCATACTAGTCAAGGATTTGGCAACAATGTGAGAGAGACCTTGTTGAAATATGTAACTAGGTTCGGCCTTCATAATGACATATGTAATCATGATTTTACATATTTGATGTAATGAGAAAAATAAACTTATTATTGTTATTCTTGAGTCATGGGTTTCATGCTCAAGGGAAATTTATTTTTAGGTCAAGCACCCATTGAGTGCTTCTAGGGCTTGTCATTGAGTCTACAAGTGAAATGAGTCATTCTTTTGGGCATGTTACATATTGAAAAGAAAAATTTATTTGAGTCAAAAGACCCTCCAAGACCTTGTCATCAAGTCGGCCTAAAGGAAGCAATTCGTAACCCTCAAAAGCCTATAAATAAGAAGGAACTCGACCTCATTAGCACACTCACTCAAGCAAGTTCGATTTCCTGAAGATAGAGGTTGGAAAAGGACGAAAAAGGAGAAGTAAAACAAGATCGAAGTTTTGGGCCTCTCTCTATCTCTCTTGTGTTAGGGCTTCTACTATTGCTGGGCAAGTTGAAGTGTTGCTAGGCTAGTCAAAGTGTTGTTGGGAAAGTCGAAGTGTTGCTAGGGAAGTCGAAGTGCTGTTGGGCAAATCTAAGTATTGCTGGTAAGTCAAAGTATTGCTGGGCAAGTCAAAGTGCTAGGAAGAAATTGTTGGGTGGAAATCCCGGAAGAATTTGTTGGGCAGTGCAAAGTTGCATAAGGATTTGCTGGGTAGGTCGAAGTTGTAGAAGAATTCGTTGGGTAGGTCGAAGTTGCAGAAGAATCTGTTGGGAGGTTGAAATTGCTGGAAGGAAAGCTTGTTAAGGAAGAAAGGTTTGACTTGGTCTTGGAGTGTCTTGGTCAAGGGTCATTGGTCTTGGAATTCGTCTATTGAAGATTCTATAAGAAGAGAAGAATTCTTGCGGGTTTTCCTCTCAGTTGGAGAGGTTTTAGCCATGGCTGATCGCCTATATCTTGTGTCCTTTGTCTTATTGTTCTTTATGGTTTGGTAGCTGTTTGATGAAGATAATACTAATAATAATCAAGTGAAAGAAGAGGCTAATCAAGTTAAGTAAAAATACATCACAAGCAGTTATCAAAGTAAGAAAAATCACCCAAAATAGCTGCCCTAGATTTGTCAATAGACCTAGCACTGGGAGATACAAGATGGAGAATGGGGCTTGGGACAATGTGCAAGAACCAAAGGGTAAGCTAGTTCTAGATGGTTCTTCCAAAATTACATTCCTAACTAAGAGGGAGTGTTAGAGTTTGTAGCTCGGGTAAATACTTTAGACGACTGAGATAGCCCTTTGTTAGAAAGCAAGACAATATTGATTCACCCCCCTCTCAGTATTGTAGTATTGTCTTGGTTTCTAATACCCTTGGAGATCCAAGTGAGAAACTTGGAGTGAAGGTCAAGCAGAGACCTTGAGGGCCAAGAAGGCTTGCAATTTGGAGTTAGAGGGAGTTAGGGTTCCGAGGGAGTGAGTAGGCTCAGGAGGGAGTTAGTCTTCAGAGGGAGTCAACAACCCAGATGAAGACAACCTTCAGGTTCAGGAAATCATGGTACAAGATGGCCATGCATGATGCCCAAAAGTGGGAGGCTTCTAGGAGTAAGATGCCTTCAAAGAACAATCCCTCTCATACAACCATAATTGCTTATGTGTCATATGGAGCAGATGCGGTAGCAGATCAAGGGTGGAAATGTGTTCCAGGTTGGAAGGCAGAGCCACTTCCAAGTGGTGTTGTGAGAATACATCCCTCGCTACGAGGGAGTGTTGATGTTTTGGGTAGCATTGAGAGGATTTTCACATGTGGGGCAAGTGGGCTAAGTGATTGGGCTTTGCACCTATAGACCCATCGTATTACCCATGGTATTGCTTGTTGTATTTTGATAATCCATGTTATAGACCCATCGTATTGCACTCTTTGGAAAAGCATAAGGTTGAGTGGTTCATTTGTGCGGCTTGGAAAGAGAGTTGAGAGAGTCTATGAAGGGTCGAGAAGACCTGTGAAGGGCTAGAAGCGCTGAGAGGGCTGAGTGAGCCATCGGGGGTAGAGGATCGGGAGCAAGAGGCTCCTAAGGTTTAGTATGGACCAACAACACCAACAACGGGGACACAACTTGTAGATTTGGAGGAGAAGTGAGATGTTCCTTTGAGCTCTGCTAGGAGAAGGCTGAGGAGGCCTGCTGACAATGAAGAGGGCTGAGAGGCCTCGTGGAGTGTCAAGAGGGCTTGTTGACAGTAAGGAGAGTCGAGTTGGGCTGGAAGGGTTGAGCAGGGGTGAGAGCGCTGAGTGGGCCAAGCAACACTGAGAGGGTCGAGCAAAGTTAAGAGGGCTGAGAGGACTGAGAGGGCTGAGAAAGGCATAGAGATGTGCAAGGGCATAAGACATTGAGAGAGAGATTCTCTCAAGCAAGAGATCTGCATAAGTAATATTGCAGGTTTGTTGAGAGTGAGATACTCAGTGATGCTGGGTCCGAGGAAAGAGCACGAAATAACAAAGGAGATCTAGATCGGACAGATCTAGGGCTTGATCTGCTGGATTAGATCTAAGGTAATTGTTGCATATGTAATTTCTTCAAAGGCCATTATCCTGATTCCTAGCAAGGGACCCTGAGTAGGTTTTGAGAAGAATTTAATGAAGAACGTTGATTGGGTAGAATGTGTGTAATATATTCACTGTGCATGATCTAATTGCTGGTTTTATAAGTTTTGCTGTGGATAATTTGTTTTTGGTTTGGCACATCAGTGTTTTTCAGTTAATTTGCTGGGTTAAAGTTAATTTCAGACTGTTGCCGGATCCTGTGTGTGCGCGCATTGAGTTTAGTGCCCACAAAATCTAACAGGATATAGAGGAGGATAAGGAGGGTTGGGAGAGCGGGGGGTGACGGAGGAGAGAGCAGTGGTAGTGGTGGTGATTTTGATGATTTTGACATGGAGGAGAGCTACTAATGGTCATGAGCTACGAGATTCTTCCATATATGGTTCTAGTATTTACCCTATTTTGTATTTGCCATTGGCATTCCTACCTATAGTATTAGTGATTCAATATCTATGTAATACATTTTGATTTAGATGTATTAGAATAATACTATTTTAGTTTAATGCTCATTCTTTTAGCTGTTGCTAATTTTATTCTTTTAGCAGTTTCTTAGATGAAACTGATTCTTTACATAGAAACTTGATGTTTCTATCTTTGTAAATATCTCTGTATTATTATTGAGTATTGTTGCTCAATCAATTAATTTAATTCATTTGGAAATCCATATGCGTGTTTCGCACTGTTTTATGGTATCAGAGCCAGAAAAAGAGATTTATTGAGAAGTTATTCTCTCTACATTTTAATCTCTTGAGTTCTTTCTGTCATTCCTTTCTAAGGTCGAGCCCTCTGTAAGCCAGATAGCCTTCACTGAGTCTTAGCTTCGGCTCTGCTCACTGTGTTAAAAGCTTACAGTTGTCTATCTCGATACAGAAGTGGATCCTTCGAAAGAATTCTTCAGCTGGTTTAAATTTTTTTTTCATGGCTGCAATTTGTGTAGCGCCACCTCTGTTTTGCTAGTATCAATGTTGGAATCGATTCAGTTTGCCCAGGGTATGAAAGTGTGATTCCGGTAGTCAAACCACTCGCGCATGCCATTTCTGTCATATTTGCCATCGAAATTCTTTGTTGTGAGCTGTGGTGAAAACCCCTTCGAAGCCTCCTGAAGCTGCGGATTAAGTCGTGGATGCGCCATTCAAGATCGCTGATGCTGCTGCTGCTATCGTCTGTGAGATCGTGGCACTGTTTCTCTCGGTCTTCAAAGTTTCTTTGGCACACAGTGGAGCTCTTGTTCTCGTAGCGCTCCTTCTCTCGGTCTTCAAAGCTTATTTGGCACTGTTTTTGTATGAGGCGGAGGAGGTGTGCATTTGCGTGCATTTGAATTCACGAGGCCTGTAAGCATTTGGGCTTGGACTTGGTAAAACGACGGCGGCAATAAACCAATTCGACACTGTTACCCGTGACTCTTCAATATCAGAGAAACCCGAATTATTTCATTGCTGTCGCTATATACGTAACGTTGCTCTGTTACAGTAACACGTATACAGCGGATCGATATTTGTGATATATGCGTAACGTCGCTCTGTTACAGTGACCCGTATACAGTGATCGCTATTTGTGATATATACGTAATGTGAGTATATATTCCAACTGCGTATACTTTATCCTTAATCCGTATAAGATACCAGGGTCACCCGCGTGACAACATCGTTGGGACTGCGTATACTTGCGTATATTTTCTCTACGGCAAAGGTCAATGGAGCCGCCACAAAATCCATCGTGGATACCAAGAAGTGGTAGCACAAACTCAGAAATTTTTTAGTGATTATTTCAAGTAAAACTATGCTTCTCAAGTTTGATCCTGTGTGGTAGAAGCAGCGTTTGGAATTTCTTCCTAAAAGAACAATTTCGGGTTATTTTTTTATATATACTAGCATCTATTAGATTCTGTTCAAATCAGTCAGATCTCATTATTACTTTCTTGGGAAACAAACAGATGGCTTCACTAACCAATTTAATGCTGGAAGGTAGTCAACGCTTTAATGGCACAAACTATAACACCTGGAAACAGAGAATGTTGACCATTTTTGAATATAGGCGTCTTGACCAGCTCGTTCTCAACAAAGAGCTCCGTCCTGGTACAGCTGGCATCGATCAAGATAAGTTTGATGATCGAAATCGAGAGGTAGTTATGCTCCTCAAGCTCTCTGTCGCTGATGATCAGTTACCACATATTCCTTCTGGCAAGATAACTGCTGAGATCTGGCAATAGTTGAAGGAACTACACGAGACATCCGACAAGAGCAGAGCTTTCTTTCTCAAAAATCAGTTGTTCTCCATCATGATGGACGAACATATGTCTTTACAGGAACATTTCAACAAGATTAAAGACATTCGAGATCAGCTCGAAGCCATTGGTCGCACCATGGAGGAAGAAGATATGGTAGTCATCA